>CAJNIZ010045712.1:17086-29285 GCA_905231905.1 Symbiodinium pilosum | reverse complement strand
AAACGACTCCAGAGATCTCCAGGTAGGGTTTAGAATAGGGTCTAAGGGACTAACAATACGGTCCCTTTAAAGGGATTATAGGGGGATGTGTAGCCATATATGGGGACTATTTAGGGGTATATAGGACACAAAAAGTAGGGCTTTAGGGCCCCAATACCATTAATATTATAGTACTTGAGGCCTAGGAATTCATTATTTGGGTCTTCGGACCTTTAGGGATGGCTCTTACCTGAACGTTCCGCATTCGATGTTGTTCTTGATTTTGCTGGGGGCAAAAGCCGTAGAAGATCATCTTACCTGGATTGAAGTCGCTACTCCTTGGGCCCCCTGCATTTAAACGACTACAGGGAGTTGCTGAAGCTGATGCCCTATACGGGGCAGGTTGGACGGGACCATGGGGAAGACGTCGTGAATACACCGCCCAAAAAGGAGATCCTAACCAATCTTATAGCCACTTGCGTTTAGGGTTCAGGGTTTAGGGGTTTAGGGGGTTACAACTTGCATATCAAGAGTTTCCCAACATTTCGTGAGATCCCTGCTTCCAGTGAAAAAAATCCGAGAAATGGATGCTGGTTCTATACCCTAAGCATCTACGGATTCACATTTGAAGGAATTTGGGCCCCAAAGACCCTACTATATAAGGTTTTTGGATGATTTCGATGCTTAGGGATATTGTTTCAGGGGTGAACGCCCTTATTTGCGAAGCCTCGGCACGTTTCAACTTTGTCGCAAGCACCCCAGATAGACTCTTGCTGCTCTGCAAAATCGCGCCGTTTTGCAAATACTCTACACTCCGTGGACGGCTGGCAGAAACTATAATGTTACATGGTTATTCAGGTTAGAAGTAACAGAAATTTACCTTGAACCCTACACCCTACACCCAAGGGAACTGACAGCATAGAGGTGCTCTCAAAAAAGTGGGTTCCTTGTTTTTATCCTGAAATCTGAGAACACTCACTGCTAGAAAGGGATTTAGGGTTTAGGGGTCGCCAGGGATGCCCAAAAGGGGCTACATGGACCTAGGTCCTAGGCAGGGAAAATCCAGGTTACACCCGGGTGGTATCCTTTAGTCTTGTAGTGAGGTTTAGGGTTTACTTGGAGGGTCAGGGGGACTTAGTAAGTAGGTTAAGAACCCCTATAACCCATATAGTAATCCTAATTATCCCCATTATTAACCTAGTTACTAAGTCCCCCTGACCCTCCAAGTGAGGTTTAGGGTTTAGGCCTAGACATGGAGGAATGGAGGTTTCCATGAGGTTTAGGGTTTAGGGTTTAGGGTTTTAGGGTGGGCCGCGAACATAGACCCCAACATACTACACTGCATTACTTGTTATAGAGAATCTCCAAATGCCGGCCCCGAGTTTTTGGAAACCCCTCTATGGCGAAATCACCGCTTCCCCAGGGCAATCTTTAGGGTTTACGGTTTAGGGCACTTGGAAGTTTCCTTCTGGACTCAGGTGCATGGAGGAATAGTAGACCCATAGCTTCCATGTCCTTTTTCATTCCCTAAACGGCCTAAACCCTGCATGGTAGCTTGCATATTGTCTTCCAACCCTTCATAACCTTCTGACATCCAGTATGTACTTTGAATCCAGTATGTATTTTGAGAAATTCCACGTTGAAATACGACATGCCAGTGCTTGAGGGAAAGGGTTTGGGCTTTGAACTTATGGTCTTCAGATTGGGGATCCCTATAAAGGTGTTTTGCAAAATGAGGGGTACTGGGTTTAGGGTTTAGGGTTTAGGATGGTTTAGGGTTAGGGTCATAGTGATTATCTGGATGGTCCATTGGGGTCCCCGCATGTTCAGCTATCATAAGAATCCCGATGCAATCCCATGGAATGTACTTTTCGATATTCCGCTGCTCCCAATTGCCACCAGTAGGACGAAGACCCGAAGGGTCCCTGTAGGTATGTGGTGTATACTTAGGGCGCAAAGGCATTCATGCATACTTACTTCAAGGCCTAAGTATATACCATATAGCTACATGGATTCATCCGGAGAGGAACCATCGATTTCTACGGAAAGAAGCAGTGTAGGCATCTGTTTCAAAAGTAGCTCTTTTCGGGCCAGAGAATGATGTGAGGAGTAGGTGCAGAATGAACATAACCAAGATGATTACACAGCTCCTGGGTGTTATAAGCATACACAATACTCTAAACCCTACACCCTGAACCCTAAACCCTGAACCGAACTGACTAAGTCCCGCCCTTGACCACCCAAGTATAAAACCTCCAACAGCAAGCCGGAGCCCGAAGGTTTAGGGCTTAGGCTTAAGAGTTTAACGTTTTGGCTCTAGGGATTGGTTTAGGGTCTAGTTTGGGGTTTACTCTAATGGTCCAAGGACCCAAATAGTAGGGTTTTAGGGCCCAAATACCAATAACATTGTAGTATTTGGGGCCTGAAACCCCATTATTTGGGTCTTTGGACCGTTAGTGTTATAGGGTTTAAGACCCTAAACCCTTACACCGCTTCAGGGTTTAGGGTTTAGGGTTTCAGGGTTTAGGTTTAGGGTTTAGGGTTTCAGGGTTTAGGGTTTCAGGGTCTACTTTAGAGTTTAGAACTCCCGGGCCTTGACCCCAATGCTCAAAGTATGCGATCACTGGGTACTTGGGTTTTTGGGAACAGTGGTTTTTAGCGTAGGTCTTGGGGAGTTCTATGATTATCCAGAGACCGGGGATACAACAAAAAAACACATTGTAGGTTTGTTTTGCAATCCCGGGGTATGGCCTCTAGAAGAGAACAGATATACTCTTATTTGGTTCGAAGCAAACAACCCTCAACTAGGGTTTGCAACAGGCTTTAGACACAAGAGTGCCAGCTTCGGGCCCATCAGGTTTCTTGATCTTGATAATCTACTGTACCCGACAAGGAACACTAAACCCTGATACACTATCCTCGGGGTCCTAGAGGCAGGTTTAGGCTTTGGTGGTTAAGGTTTGGCTTCCTTCTATGGGCAATAGAGTACCGTTTTGTATCAGGGGCTTGGTTCGCATGTCATTAGCAACATCGCATTCGAACGCCATCACGACAGAGAGGCTCCAAATCAAGTGATTTCACCACCTACAAAACCTGGCAGTCTTCTTTGAGTGGCTCCCAAAACGGGATCGCTAATTTTCTAAATGCTGCAACCCCAAATCCTAAGCCCAAAACTCCCCGTATGTCAGTTAAGAGTTTAGGTTGGGTACTGCCCCCCCAGTACCAGTCTATGTTAGGGGTCCTATTAAGGGCTATATATAACCATATTATACTTATCATCCAACTGCTACTGAGGGGCGGCCGTACCCAAAGTTTAGGGTTTAGGGAACAATCCTGACAGGTGGCTTTTACATTGTGACGGAGGAGGTGCCCAGGATCTTGTAGCTTGCAAGAGCAGGGCTTTAGGATTTAGGGTTTCGGTGTTCAGGGTTCAGGGTCTAGAGTACCCCAACCCCCATGATAAGGCGTGGAAACCCCAACCCCATTGACAAAGATGTTTTGGGGTTGGGTAACTGAAATCTCCATGCTAGCCTACCCAAAGGCTCTAAGGACTCATATTGTCAGGCCTTTGGGCCCAAACACCATACAATAAAAGTTGTTTGTGTTCTTTTGGGCCTTAGGGTAAGGGTTTAGGATGTAGGGGTTACTTGGAGGGTCAGGGGGACTTAGTAAGTAGGGAAATAATGGGGATAATTAGGGTTACTATATGGGTTATAGGGGTTATTAACCTACTTACTAAGTCCCGCTGACCCTCCAAGTAGAGTCTAGGATTTCGAGCTACGGGAGTGTCGTGATCGATGCCGTGTTGAACAAATCCGGGAGCTGATTCATATACCCATGACTTGTCACCCCCTGTAGCTTATCCCAGCACGAAACGAGGATTATGGCTCTGGCTGGGGTTTAGGGACGTGTGTTCCGGGATTTGTGGTGGAAGCCGGAAAGCTGGAAAGCGCTTTTGGGCGTAGTTGAGCTTAGATCTCAGCTTCCGACTTCCATTATGCTAAGTGTATGCAGACTATGACGTGTTTAAGAGGCTACCTGCTCTTGCAGTGCATCTTCCAACTTCAGCTTCTGCGGAACATTGCGTACTTCTCCACATGTTCGCACCATGCGCTCCTGCATGCCAGGAAAGACCACGCATGCCCTAAACCCTGAACCCCAAACCCTAGACCCACATCTTGTGCTTTGCGCCCCAACTCTCCCGGTCCATCCTTCCCTTCCTGTTTCCGCCACGCCGCCCCTCCCCTTGGCCCCCTGCTTAGTGTCATTATCATATTGCTTTTACTTTCACTATTGCTCTGACTCTTACTATCACGATTACAATTACTATTAGTGTGCACGCCCTGCGGTTTCCCCCTCTCTCTCCGACCGCTCGCTGCTTTTCTCCACACTCTCACCTGCGCCCACTCGCTCCGTCCCGCATGTTGCTTGATGTTTAGCAATGAAAGTTGGAAAGTTCACTAGTCACTCTTGAAAGGCTGCAACATAAAGTTTTGAAACGCAACATCAAAGTTTAAAAGCTGTGCTGTCAAGTGGGCTAATTACCCGGGAAGCCATCTTCGCAACTTTTCGGCTGCCGAGATACATGTATATTTGGAGGGTTATCGGACTTAAGAAATAGGTCCATACTGGAATGGCTGGGGTTCCCACACTATGGGGCTTTCAATGTACCTACGAAGCCCCCATGACCCTGCACGCACACATTGTTTGCGGTTAAAAGGTTTAGAATCAAAGGGCAAGCTTTCAAACTTTGAGTCTGTAGTGGTGCAGTACTCACAGGGTTCATAAGGCTTCGCGGAAAGTTTCCAACAGGTCTTCCCTAGATCCCTGTTAAGATTTCATGGTCTTTGCTGGAGACTTCTCCTGTCATTCCAATGGTGGCACCGTGGTATGCATTATAAAGGATCCAGGATACTATTCAAACAACCGGGGGCATATGTCAGATTGTCGCGTCGTCTTGCGATCCACACAAAGCATCTTGCGGAGTGCACCAAGATTTGTCGTTGCTGATTATTCCTTCATCCAACAGTTCGAGAACCACCGTCGTAACAGCCGCATCTTGACCAATGCAAACTCTCACGCAATTTTTTCCAGACCAAGAAGGTTTAGTAGGCCCAGCACCCGAAAAAGGACTCCTGAGCGGTCATATCATAATCGTACCTTTGTGTCGAAAGTGCTGACTATTTTGGTTTGCATTGCAACGCGCCCCTCCTCGTCGTCAACCGTTGCATCGTTGAGTTCCGATAACTAGCAGCAGGTCCGCCAAAATGTTGTTCCTCTCCGCGAGGTTGCTAAAGAACATCATATTCCTGTGAGGTGTAATATTTTGAAGAAATAGGTGAATTTTGGTGCGCGCGCTCAGGTTGTGTTTGCGTAGGGTCTCATACGAAGGAGTTCTTGCACGGTTAGATCCGCATGTGTTTTTTGTTTTTTTTGGCTTGACGAGCTAGCTTGGGAGATTTTTTTGGCGGTTTTGTATCTAGTGGTACGACGCAGGTGCCTCGAGGTGGTTGTCATTTTAGCTACAAAAAGGTAGGTGTTCAGTCCCTCGGTGAGGCAAGCAAGGATGACACTAAGGTGTTGCCGAAGCTGGCATATGGGAGATTATGGGCTTTTTTCAAAATTAAGGGTACCATAGAGGGGATATAGGGGCTTTTATAGGCTTAGGGGGTATAGGGTTTAGGGTTTCCACAAACCAGGAGTACTTTTACATTTCTCTGGCTTTATATTTGGGTCCCCTTTTTTGGGAAACTACCATATCAACGTACGAAGAAGCCGACATACTGATCGCAAAAGATTTGTGCAAGATCTCAGACAGGCAAATGCGGCAAAACATGCTGAAATCTGCAGACCGTTCACTGCCCATTTCGTGGACGTTGATACGATCAGGATTTTGCATGGCCGATCTATGACTGAATGCCCAACAAGTTTTCCAGCTTGACCTGGCCCAAAAGCCATCGTTGTACCACAACACACCCCAAACAGCAGACCATGCCTTGCTGTAGGCGTTGCTCAGGCTCAGAAGGATGATGCAAAATCATGATGCACGGGAACGTGTTATAAACCCATTAGCGTTCAAGTTCACAAAGGTTCCTTTTGAAAGCACAGAGGTCATGTAGGCCATTTGGGGTTCCATTTTACCGGGGCAAGGCTTTCAGCACGTCTTAGTGGATTTACTGGTAGCCGCTGCCTCGACGATTGTGGGGTGTAAGGTTCCGGGTTTCAATATTTTTGTGTTTAGGCTTGAATGATTTAAGTGTTCAGGGATTAATGTTCGGGGCTCAGTGTGTGTGGGGTTTGGAGTTTTGGGACCAACAATTCGGCCAAGTCCCTCACTGTCGACCTTGCAGGAATAATTCATAGAGACCCTAAACGTTCAGATTCGGCTAAGTCCACTATATTCAGAAGTCAACTACACTCATCAATGCAATAACCATAGGATTTACTATGGAGCCTGCGCAGATTCAGCCTATGCAAACGCAAATACATACCATAACTACATGAAAACCTTACGAAAACTCGAAAATACCTATATTAAAAAAACGCAGGCCCCCTGACCAACCCTTCTGCATTAATACCACACACCCTCCGATGGATCTCTCGCCATTTTGGGTAGCCCCTGAATCAATGTGCCAGAGCTTTTGGTTTTGGTCGGAGTAATACTACTGATCGTAGTAGCAATAGCAGCAGCAGCAGCAGCAGCAGCAGCAGCAGCAGCAAGAGGAGGAGTAGTAGTAGCAGTAGCAATTGCAGTGGCAGTAGCAGGAGTAGTAGTAGGAGAAGGAGGAAGAGAAGGCCAAACAGAATTCTACACGGGTTACTGCTTATGGTGCAGTTAAGGCCGTGTGGACCTTTGTGTGTCAAGTGAGGAAGAGCCTTATGCAGCAGGTTGCTGGAGTTTCTTTAGTTTTGGCTGGTGCTGTTGTGGTAGCTACAGGCCACGAGTTCCTAAATTCAGAATAATATTTTGAAAGATTGTGCAGCACTTTTAGTAAGAACAGAATCAAATACATTGGAAGAAGAAGTAATAGATTGGTAAGAGATTTGAACTAGTCGTTAAATTCAGGAAAGCATGTTTCTCAGAACTTTGCCAACAATGTTATAGAATAAGAGAAAGCCCGCGTTGTAGAAATGTATTCAGGCAGGGTTTGTGAAGGCACCAACAATTTGAGACAAGGTTTTGAGATGTTTGGAATTTTCGGAGCAAGATTTTGCGATATGGGACCATGATTATTTTGGATTCCGAAGCCTGCATACTACCCCGTTTGGCGGATTGATTTGCGGTTGGTTTCACAAGGTTTCGTAGCATGAAATTTAGTCCTTTTTCTACGGCTTTAATGAGTTTCCCGATATGCAAGCTTCAAACACAATACAGTTATTCTCCAACGAACAATCTGTAAGTTCAATCCCTTAAGCTGTCGAGATGCCCCAGCCAAAGACAGTTTCAGCAGTATACAAAGTTTGTTCTCAATCCCTTGCGGCTTGCAGGTCTGACACCTTCTCAGGACAAAGTTGTTCAGTAAGCACTTCGGAACATCCATCCTGCAAAAAATGACAATATTTCTCCAGAGTTATTTAATGAAGGTCTTGCAATAATCGCTTTCTGGCGGCGTTTTTTTTTATATATCTATGATTGATGTCGAGTCGCGAATGTGAGCTCAACAGTAGCCTTTTTCCAGAACGACAGTAGCCTTTATAGCGACCTTTTTGGGGTGCCGTGCTTAGGTTTGGGGAGGGTATGCCGATGCCGTGATATTAATATGGGCATAGTAAGTGCCGAGCGCCTTCCCATAGCGAGGGTACAGAAACACGGGATACAGATTCTATGTTTTTGCTTTGGTATCATGTGCGACATTATGAGTAAAAGGCCTCTCTGGTATACATACATTTGCGGGCACTATGAGGAAGAAACGGTTCCCTCTCTGAACACCAAGGGATCAACCCAACTTGGTTTGGATGTTCTGCGCACTTTTGTGAGCACATCTTTCAGGACCAGAGGACCAGAGCGTTCTATGTGTCATGAATAGGGTTAGGGCATCGGGTGTATGTATTGTGGTTTGAGTTTTAAGGTTTGGGGGCCTATGCAGTTTTTACTCGCGCCCAAAGAGTTCCTAGGGTAGTTCGGGGCGTTGAACACAGATGTACAAGGATACTTGGACCATTAAAGGCCGTATGCCGTACTTCATGAGCTGCCCAGGGCTCTCCAGTTGCTTGACATTGGATGCTGCGCTCGGTTTAGGGTTTAGGGTTTAGGGTTCAAGGTTTAGCGTTTTTAAGGTAACAAAACCTAGCTTACAGGTCCAAGGAGCTGCAATATTTCGGTCCCGAAGTACCCAACACTAAACAACACCTGCCCCAAGTACATTCGAAAAGGGTGGGGGTCTGACAGGCCTTCGTTCAAGCCCAAAACCCTGAAAACTGAAATCTCCTGAGCCGGAGCCCTAAAAAGTCCATATTTCTCAGTCCTTACATCCTGAACCCCTGCGCCCTCAAATCCCCCTACGATGGATACTAGAAATCCTGCAGGATCCTAAGTACCTGATACAATTCGGGTATGTTAGTATATGATATGATCGTAGGTCAAGGTCATGAAGATTTCTAAACCTTAGACCCTATAAACCCTAAATCTTTAATTCCGAACCCTAACCCGCGCACAGTTTCCTGTGCGGAACAGAAGGTGCAGCCTCTGCTCAGTGTGAAGCTTGCGGAAGGCCCCTTTGCAGCAGAAGGCTTACTTGAGTAGTATTTTATTTGGGGATACTATGGTACCCATTATAGAGTAAGATTCTATCCTCCCTTTGGGGAATAGTATTTTATATAAGGAATGTAATCTTACTAGGTTCAACCACCAAAAAAGCACTACTCACTTGGAAGCGTTTGGGTCACTAACGTAGGACGTCAACATTATGCCACAGAAAGACAGGTGTGTTCGCAAGCAGGTAAACCCTAAACCCTAAACCCTAAACCCGATAGAATTCTCCGGGAAGTTTGATGGAGCCCAGACAGGACCCCCAAATCACTCCCTGTCCAGGCATGTTTGCCCATTTTCTGCATTCCCAGAGGGTCCACGTATACAACTATTAGGGAATTGGGACCCAAAATTCCTTCTATAGTATGGTATTTTGGGGCCTAATTCCCTATATAGTTGATATATGGACCCTCTGGGATTACTTTGTTTCCCCAATCAGCGCTAGGTGAGGAGAAGCTTTCTGGACGTACGCATGAAACCCTAAACCCTAAACCCTAAACGATAGTGGCAAGTGGTGTGGGGCACACGGCGCCTCGATTCCTAAGCTACACGGTTGTGATTTTGCAGATTATCCAGCGAAGCGCGGGCTCCTTGGGTAAAAAGGGTTTAGGGTTTAGGGTTCGCTTTATGGTTTGCAGTTGCTTGTATTCTTTGTGACGCAACTATAGATAGACTTCCCGTGCTGGGATGGCAATAGTTCATCCATGGTGTTGCTGCCAGGAGCGAGAAAGGTAATTCTATAGCACATGGGGCACAAAACCTTAAACCCTAAGCCCTAAACCTAAACCCCTAAGCCCTAAACCTAAACCCCTAAGCCCTAAACCCCTAAACCCTTAAACCCTAAACCCATTCCGAGAGTGCTTTTTGGATGGACGCCCAAGCCTGCGAAGGCAAGGCCTCTTTTGGATGCAGGCGCTTTAACTTTGAATCAAATGGTTTAGGGTTTAGGGGTTAGGTTTAGGGTATAGGGCTTAGGGTTTAGGCTTCGGGGTTGAGTACTTTCTTGAGCTGGTGGTGGAGAGCCCCCCTAAGACTCTCAACCTCATACACCATCCACCCTAAACTACCGTCTACCTTGAGAATTATGGGAGTTTAGTAGACTAAGGTCATGCAGGATTTTAGTATCAACAGTAGCTACGGCATTCAGAATGAACAAAGGGACCATTTGGTAGTCCAGTCCAATAGCTATATTGGCAATATTGATGTCAACTCATATCAGCTATAGTCTTATGTCCTTCAAGGGGGTATATAGGGGATTATGAAGGGAGTATCATATCTCACACAGCTACTTGGACCTTGAGGGCTTTAGTGATTATCAGATTTTACAGAGGATGAAAGAAATCTTGCACCATGGTATCTACCTTACGCCTGAGGAGTTCCTGCAAGTCGGGGATCTTACTTGGTGCAAGAATTCTTCCAGCCCCGTGGCCCCTAAAAGGCAAGCCCTAAAGTCTTCGGGCTTCATGTCTGGCGATTTATTACATGCGCATCTTATGGTAACTTGAGTTAGGTTCCTCAACAGCCCGGTAAGGAGACGAGCACGAGCCCGCGGTGTGGGGCCTTTTTCAGGACGGCGGAGAGGGAGGTTTACGGATTCGCGGGGTTTAGGGTTTAGGGTTCAGGTCTTGGGGTTAAGAATCCTGCAGGTTCTATACTCCCCCTTTTGTAGATAGAATATGGGGTATAATTATGTGGATCTTACAAAAATACCCAAAGCCATATTCTATCTACTCAAGGGGGACTATAAGGGGAAATGGGGATAACGCATTTTTCCACACTGGCCATTTCAGGGGCAGGAATGTTGATCAACTACAATTTGCGGGTTCAAAGGTTAATCAACCCTAAACCCTACACCCGAAACCTTGTGCTTACTGGGATGCTACAATGACACGGTTTTTGGGGTTAGGAGGCTTAGGCCTCTTTTCGGGGGCCTGCTGCGAAGGAACTCAAACGCACTTACCATAATATGTACGATATACCTTAGGAGGCCGCCCCCACCCTGGAATAGTGATATATTAGGAATACAAGAGGGCCCTAATCTAATCCTTATTATTCCTCATAGTCACCATTACAGGGTGGGAGGTCCACCTGCTATATACCCATGTTATGGTTGCTTCAGTCAAGTTCCTTAACACTGGACGACTTAAAGTGATCTCACCCGACCTCACCCTGAATAATGGTCTATATATGGAACTGTACCAAAATGGCTTTAAATTGGGTATTGAAGTTATCCTAAATTATCGTAAACCGTAGCCTTAAACCCTACGTTAAAACCTATAAATCCTTTTATCCCAGTTTAAAGGTACCCTGAACCCTATAGACCCCTACATCCCCCGGTACCCTAAACCCTATAGACCCCTGCATCCCCCTGTAAAGGTACCCTAAACCCTATAGAAAGATACCCCAACCCGTATAGACCCCTAAACCCGAAACAATCCAGACTTTACGTTGAAGAGTTTCGGGGTTCTTGGGTCATGTTGGTCTTGCGCTCGTCCCCTTGCTGGGTTGCGATTTAGTGTTTAGGTTTAGGGTGTAGGATTTAGTGTTTAGGGTTTAGGATTTAGGGTTTAATGTTTAGGGTTTAGGATTTGGGGTTAAGGGTTGTTAAGGAACTTGAATTAAGTTACCATAATTGTTACCATAATATGAGAATGTAGGGTTTAGGATCTAACTTAGGCTTTGGGGATTAAGGCACTTGTATATGGGTATATAGCAAATAACAGGGCTTTTTGTAATGGCAACTGAATATAAGTTCCCTTGCTAGTTAAGTGTACGTGGCCATAGGTTACGCTTCAGGTGCCTTTCTGGCGCGGCCTTTGTCTTCTCCTCTCCTCCTCTTCTGGGGTCATTCCGTTTCAGTGCGGCGCATTTCTGAGAGTTCTTCTTGTAGAGAGTAGAATCGTTCACATAGCTATGCACCCTCAGGGGCTCGCCCTACCCTAAGCCGGGCTCCTCTGAGCGCATTGTTCTGAGATGGTTTGGATCTAATCACTCAAATCCTACGGTGCCATAGGTTGGCTCTTGGCAGGGTTGCTGTTAAGACACTTGAAAAAGCTGCCGCAATGAAAACTCAAAGGGGCAATGAAAAGTAAGCTGGCGCTCTACCGGCGTTGTCTTGCAGAAATGTGGGGTTTAAGACCCCAAGGGTCCAATGACCCAAATATTTTGGCATTAGGGCCCAAATACTATGATTTGAATCGTATTTGGGCCCTACAGCCCTGTCATTCGGGTAGAAGTGCGCGGTTGGGAGGCTAAGTTCATAAGGGACCAGTACCTGAACCCCCAAAAGTATGTGAAATAATGGCCCTCTGGGCTGTTGTTTAGAGGTTTTGGGTTATTATTTTGCCTACTTTTGGGGTTCAGGTAGGGTTTAGGGTTTAGGATTTAGGGTTTGGGGTTCAGGGTTCGGGGTTTAGGGCTTGGCGTTTAGGATCTGGAGTTTTGGGATCCACCCAAGTCACCTCAAGGAGC
>CAJNIZ010045711.1:27044-43389 GCA_905231905.1 Symbiodinium pilosum | reverse complement strand
CATACCCAAACTCATCAACCCACATTCGAGTTCGTGGTCCAGGTAATACACTCCTGGCTTCGAACCGAGGAGGTTGTTGATGATGGCGTGATGACGTCCAACATGCGAGTTGAAAGCGCCGAACGCCTCGTCTTTCAACGGGCGAAGGTCCCATACGGATACCGTGTTCCCGTGTGTCAGCTCCTGAGGTAGCAGACGGAGCTGTTGCAGCGTGGCAGGGGTACAACCTCGCGGGCCGCAGTCCCGACACTGGCCACCGCAACGCATGGTGTTCCAGTTGCCATCTCGCTTAGCGTCGAGATGGACTAGCATGATCGGCGCGGGCCAAAAAACTGCATGCAGCATGGTCCCGAACGCGACCGATCGGTGTCGATACCTGGAACTAAAGAGCAAGTCGAGAAATGGCGGTCACCCAAATATGTGTACTGTTGGGAATCCTTAAGGATTGTGGTATTTTCGGTGTCTGTATGAGCTATAGCTATAGTCTAAATTCCTACGATCACCATTTATAAGCCTTATAAAGCTCCCCTAGATTAATCTCCTCTATGACCCCTTTTAAGGAGTTGAGACTACAGCTCATGCTGCAATATTGGACCCCCCTAGCTCTGGCAACGACCACATGGCGACAAAATCCCTAAAATCAGTCAAGCAGGCCAGAAACATTTAGCAAGCAACAATGCCAGCCTTAGTATTAGGGTCAAGGGTTTAGGGTTTAGTGCGGATTTTCTTCAGAACTATCGGACACATCCACCAAAAGAAGAAGAAAAAGACAAACAAAGAACAACGAGTTAAACATACTCTGAAGCGTCCTAGACCGCGTATCTACTAAAACCGGCATATTGAGGCAGAATTACACCAACAACTAAAACACTATAAGCTCTAAACTCTAAACACTAAAACCTAAACCCTGAACCCCTAAACCATAAAACCTAAACCCTAAACCCTTACACCCTAAACCCTTTACCTCAAACCCTGAACCCGAAGCCCTGAAGCTGACTCAAGACCATGGCCTTGAGCCCAAACCCTACGCCCCATGCTCTCAAGTCATGGGTTGCCCTGGGGTTTAGGGTCTAAGGTTCAGGGTTTAGAGTTTAGGGTTTAAGGGTTTAGGGTTTAGAGGTTTAAGGGTTTAAGGTTCAGGGTTTAGGGATTTTGGTTTAAGGGTTTAGCGTTTAAGGGTTTAAGGTTTAGGGTTTAAGGGTTTAAGGTTTAGGGTGTAGAGCTTTGGTTTAAGGGTTGCATACTACCCGTCATTTGAGCTATAACCTAAACTCCTAGGATCCCCCTGAATAAGCCCTATCCATTGGGCAACCAAGGGCGGAGTCGCCTGGGGAAGGGGAGTGGTGGGGGAACCCATGAAAGTTCTATACCCGACTTGGAGGCCAAGGGTATTCAGAACCAACATACTTCAACATGTTACATACAACCCAATCACAGAACCTCCACAGATCTAAGTTCCATGATATCATTATCATTGCGCGTGGTTATTTCAATCATCTGTGACCCCCCAAGTCGACCCTACATCCTAAGCCCCTGAGTCCCATGGCCCATGACGGGATTGTAGTCGGGTGTGGTCGTAATCACCCCTGAGCCTCCAAGAACCTAAACCTCAAACCCTTGAACCTCCAAGTAAACCTATAAACCCTCAACATAAACCCCAAGCCCTAAAACCTAAAATCCGAAACCATAAACCTCCAAGTAGACCCTGCGCCGGCCCTCAACCAGATACCCAAAAATCCGAGATGACCAACCTCCAAGTAGACCTGCAAACCCTCAACCCAAACATCCCAACCTATAACCTACAAATGGCGCCGCTAACACCCTAAACCCTAAACCAAAAAGCGAAAACCAGAAGCTTCCAAGTAAATCCGGAGCCCAAAACCCTGAAACCAAAAACCCAAACCCAGAAACTCCAAGTAGACCCTAAGCACCTAAAACCCAAAACCATAAACCTCCAAACAAACCCCCCTATACCCTAAACTTCAACCCCTAAGCCCTACAATCCCGATCCCTAAACCTCCAAGTAGACAGTGGGCCTCAAAACCTCCAAACCCTAAAATCCTAAACCCACAAACCAAAACCCCACAAACCCAAGACCCGAAACTCTCTAAATCCTCAACCCACGGCCTGCTCCTTCCCAATCATCCATTGCCTCGGCTGGACTTCTAGCACTTCTGTAGCCTAACGTCAAGCCTAGAGGGCTGAGGATTTAGGGCTTAGGGCTTAAAGTTCTGGGTATAGGGTTTATTGCTTCAAGTTTCGGGTTTATTGTGTAAAGTTTAAGGTTTCAACTTTTGGGTTTAGGGTGGAAGGGTTTAGGGTTCAGGGTTAGATCATTTGCAAAATATTACGATCCTAGGTTCCCGATATGATCATAGTACAGGGTACCTCGAGGGCCTCAAACAAATCTCGACATGATATTGGTAGTTAACCGGGCGCCTATAATGTTGGGTTAAGGGCCTAATCAAAGGTAAGGAGCTACTATGGGGAGAATGCCTTCAGGAAATCTTGCGCCAACTTGAGGCCTCTGCGTTTCACCGTATCCTTTCCAAATGCCCTGGTGTTGAAAGATTTCTTTCCTCCATCCACCACGTGTAATTCAAATGCAGGACTCTAGACTCGTCATGGTTAAGCAGCAGGCAGACGAGGGCTGTTGAGGTTTGATCCAAGTCGCGTACGGTGCTTCGCATCAAATACTGAAATCACAGCTTACAGCCTATAAACCCTAAACCCCCTAAACCCTAAACCCTAAACCCCTAGACCGCGACAAGAGTAGATCATCTCACTGCGACAGCAGGACTAGTGCACCAGCTAAACCTTGAATCCCCAGACGCAGGAACTCTAAACAACTAAAATTCAAATGCCAGCAACCTACCCTACTAAAGGTCCAAGTACCTGAAGAATATACCCTCGGGCCTACATAATCTCCTTTACCGCTTTCAAGAACCCCTCTAGTATCTTAAAACAATAACTACTCACGTGAGGAGGATCCCCGAATGCTGCGCAGTTGCCTCCATGGTCTTGGTTGCCGTGATGATGAAGTTGTGAAACCCTTGCAAAAGAGTGTTTAGGGCTCAGGGTCCAGGGCTTGCTTAGGATTATATAGGGATCCATAGGGGTTATGTACGTACAGGGGCTATACAAGGGGTTGTGAAGGGGTTTCCACGTCCAGGGCCTCCGAAACCCCAGTATACGATAGGCATGCTCGTGGGGGCTTTGGAAATTCTGGAAAGCCTACGATTCCTTCCTGGGATGGAGGCACTATGCAGGGGTCAGGGTTGGTAGCGGTCAGAGTCATTGATGTCAAAGTTGACATACGGGTCTGGGATGGACGTGGGGTCTGACCCTAAAAACCCTAAACCGTTGTTGGGAACGTGCGTTTGAGGTCAGCGTGGACCTTCGGACTTCTAAGCTTCGCCATCGTGATCTAAAGATGGTTTAAGGCCCAGGGCCCAGGGCCCTGCGACTATTTCGCACAATCATCATGGGTCACTCTTTGCAGGTGCTGAGGAACTTGAGCCCTGCCCGCCCAAGGATTAAACGACAAAACACGCATATCATCTGGTGCTGGCCAAAGAGGTAGAATAACTCTAAAAAGTTGAGGGTTCTAAGTGCATGTGTTCAAGAACCCATTGGATGCAAACAGGGATGTTTTGGCCATCAGTAAGATGTTTGCGGTAGCTTCGCCGAAGAAGACTACAATCCTTCCTAAAGGTTTCGGGGTTAAGGTTAATAAGTTTGTAAGGTTTAGGGACCCTGTCAACCTGACCAGGATAAGTCTCTTGACCCTCAAGGCATCAGAGCTAAGCAGGAGCACTTCAGTTTCAGGGGCTTTGAACGCGCACTCTTTTGCAGCTTGGAAATGCTCGCAAACTTGCTAAGCTGGTTGCTTTGCAAGTTGAAGAGAGCTCGAAGAAGCTCGCGAGTTTAGGGTCCGTAGAATGAGGATTGTAGTATTTGGAGGGTGGAAATTAGGGCCCCCTATTTATGGAAACTACCGCATTGGTTCTGAGGTTCAGGTCAAGGATTGCAGGAGCATGCTCATGGCACTGTGGCAACCACCCTGAACCCTAAACCCTTCAACAACAAACCGCTACCAGCTCACCCACTTTTTCTCAGTAGGCGGGGTCCCCCATGCATGGGTAGTTCCCAAAATTGGGGTCCTATTTTGCTACCCCTAAATACTAGATGCAGCAACATATACCCAAAAAAGGGCCAAAGATTTTGAGAACAACCCAATATGTTCCCAAATTCGATAATCCCCTGTTCTGGGTCGCCAAAACGAGATCCCTAATTTTGCCTTCAACCCTAAACCCTAAATCCCGAGCTGCAGCGCAAAGGAACCCCTGATTGGGCCAAGGGCGTTCTTGGTCCACTTGCGGCATGAAATCCGCAAATCTAGCGCCTGCATCTTACGAATTTAGTTGAGGGTTTAGGGTTGGCTACTGCTCCCACCCTTCAAAAGTCTATACTAGGGGGTCATCTTTAGGGCTATATATAACTATACTATTAACATGGTTTAGGGTTTAGGGTTCATTATCCAGCTGTTGCAGAAAGGGGGCAGTACCCAAGTTTGGAGTTTAGGGTTCGGGACTTAAGCTGAAAGATTCAGTACTGGTGAACTGTGCGTATCGAGGGCTCCTAGTTGCGTAGAGGTATCCCTAGGGACCCAGGGATACATGGGGGGTTTAGGGTTTAGGGTTTAGGGAGTTGTCTACGGAATTTGCAAGTGGGTAGTTGACCCCAATATAAACCTTACATAGCCCCCACATACTCTCCAACTCCCCATATATGAGCCATTGTCTAAACTCCTAGTATCGCCATTAATAACCCCTATAGCAGTCCCCTATATAATCCCCTATATAACCCCCTTTAACGTAGGTTTCCAAGAACAGGAGTCCCTGACATAATATCATGTTCTGTTACCCTAAGGGTCCAAGGACCCAAATAAGAGGGCTTTAGGGCCCAAATACTACAGTATCAATGGTATTTGATTATTTGGGGCCTTGGTCCTTGGACCCTTAGGGTTAGATATCCTTAAGGGAGCACCTCTGCAATCTTGTTGCTTTTTAAGTGTGCTTCTTGCGTGAAATGGGTTCTTGATTTTGTTCTGGGAATTTCAACGATTCGAGCAGGCAGCTGAGCAAGCAAATCTTCCGTCAGATAGGGGCACACCAGCTATCAGGTCCTCATGGGCGCTACCTGAACCCCAGAAGTATGTAAAACAATTGCCCTGTGGGCTGGTTCTCGGGATTTTGAATACTCTTCTCTGGGTTGCTGTTAAGGAACTTAAATTAAGTTACCATAATGGGTATATACAGTAAATAATAGGTTTTCCCCAATATCGTAACTTAAATTAAGTTCCTTAACAGAAACCCAGTTCTGTCCCAGGTAATTCTTTACTGGGGAACCTCAGGGAGCCTTGGGGAGCACTACGGCGGATTGCGGCATGTTTGGGATTACTTAGCAACCCCGCTTGAGCTACCCCTCTCGAGGATCTTGTAGACGAACGTAGGGAGGCCCCAAAACGAGGATCTAGGGAATCTTTCCTTTCAGGGGGTCTCGCTTTTGACATTCAAGATCCTGACGTAAAGGTGCTGTTCATGAAGACGTTAGAGTTGCACCTAGCGGCTAACAGCGTAGGGTTCAGAGTTAAGGCTATAAGGCTTGGGTATTCAGGGTGATGTAAGCGGGTTTGAGATAAACGAAGTACATCACAGCAAGCAAGCTCTATCTCAGAGTAGGTAGGTGACAAAAATACCAAGCCAATATAGTCTCTACAAGCCCCAGCTACCTTGTCGCGGGTCCTTATGGTGCTTCTGGCAAAATCCCGTTTGCAACCAGAAAAGCACAACTACGGACTCCTCGTGTACTTGAGATCTTGTTCATAGCGGCCAACAGCTAGGGGCGGATAGCTTTTCGACAACGCCTCTCCTGCCTCCACATACGTACTTGGTGGTCCACGGATACCTACCCTAAACAATGAACCTCATACTTGTAGTTATGGTCCAGGAAAAATTAATACTCGGGAAGTAACCGGGCTTAGGGGGTTTCTAATTGGGTTACAGGTGCAACTTTGAGCTTATGACGTTACCAAGGGACGTGTTGGGGTGTGCAATTGGGTTATCAGTACAGTGCTGAATAAGTGAGACGTGCCCCAAATCCTAGACCCTAAACCCTTTCAAGTACACATATTATGCATTATAACTACTACAGCAGCCTTAATCCCATATTCCCCTAGCGTTTCCGTTTCGATTTCCACTTGGTACTCCAGTATCGTACGTTTTGTTGAACCAAGGTTTATAAGGTTAGGGTTTAGGATTTAGGGCTTCGGGTTTTATGGAGGGGTCCGCCGAATTATGGAAACTACCAAATACCCTTTATAAAGCCCACACCCTGCAAATAGGACCTGCATGGATCCCTTCTAACGGTACTTGGAGGGTCCTGGTAGGGCTTATAGGGTTCAGGGGTTTCAGTTAAGGGATCGGTGGCGAGCTTTCCTGAAGAAATGATCCTTTGGAAGCGAATGCCTCTGTACGCGTCGCAACCACGATGCCCCACAAAGCCAACAACGAGGATTCTGGGCCTCCGAATCCGATGTCAAGCACGGTCAATAGAAAAAACTCCACGCCATCACCCACGGCATTGCAAAATGCCACAGATACGTCGTTGCG
Source organism: Symbiodinium pilosum (assembly GCA_905231905.1). Classification (NCBI taxonomy): domain Eukaryota; class Dinophyceae; order Suessiales; family Symbiodiniaceae; genus Symbiodinium; species Symbiodinium pilosum. The sequence goes on along the minus strand of CAJNIZ010045711.1, from coordinate 36,715 downwards.
GCGCAGCTGGTGCGCATTGTGATCCTGATAAAGGCCCGCTTCATGCCAACGGCCACCGCTTACAGGCATCAACAGAACCAGCAACCAGTTAAGCACCGGACGCTCGCAGCATCTCTGCCGCTGCCAAGTTGCAGTTGGAGTCCAGCACGGAGTCGGTGCGGCAACCCTCCATGTTTCAGAAGACTCACCCTAGTCCCTGAAACTTCCACTCTAAATGATGAACCCTAATCGAACCTGAACCCTTTAACCCTAAACCCCTCGCCCCAAATTCAAAAGCATCCTTATTGAGCCCCAAAACTGGGTCCTTGTCATCCGTATATAGCCCTTACTATTATTATCTTTAGTATTATATCTGTTATTCATATTATATGAGCTATAGTCTAAACTCCCAGTATCCCCCTTAAGATCCCCTATAATACTCCCCTATATAATCCCCTATATATCCCCCTTTAAGGAGTCTAGACTACAGCTCATATATGTATATATAAATGTATATAGTCCTACTGCAGTCCCCGGGTCCACAGAGGTGAGTGAAACCGCATGATTGCAAGAAGTCAAACAAAAATCCTAAATAACGTCCAAAACTACACTGGCCTCAGAAGCCCACTAAAAATATGTATTTTGGTTGTTATTGGGACTATAAGACAATGTTTTTTTTTTTAATGGAGGCCCCTAAAGTAAAGGATATTCCCGACAGGATGCGGGGAAACCTTCTTTTTTAGGGTTTAGGCTTGAGGGTCCTTCACTAAACCTCAAGCTCTAAACCCTTAAACCCTAAACCCTAAACCCTAAAACCCTAAACATTAAACCCTCAACGTTTAAAGCCTTAACCCAAATTAGCTGTAGGCGCCTGTAAGCGACTGCAGCCCACCCACGCCCGTGATGAGCAGATTTGAAAGGCCACTGCCTCAGCTAGGGATTAGGGTTTAATGTTTAGGGTTTAGAGTTTAGTGTTCAGGGTTGAGGGAGGGTTTAGGGGCTTAAGGGTTGAGGGCTTGTGGTTTGGGGGGTTTATGGTTTTAGGCTTCTGGGCTTTGAGGGTTTAGGGCTGTTGGCTTTGGGGGTTTACGGGTTTAGGGGTTAAAGGTTTGGGGCTTCGGGGTTTGGATTGCAGCAGGATGAAGTAAATCTGACACCACTTAGCACACTCAGTCAAATGTAGTCTCTAGGGTACAAGGTACATAGGGTGGTCCTAGATTTCCTGCATCCATTGAATTTCTTAGGGTTCAGAATTCAAGGTTGAGGAGCGCGGCGGTTGGATGCATGTAGGGCAGTTTCCCAAACAGGGTGGTCCCAATATAGACACCAAAATACGATAATCTTCATTATAGGGAGCTCTCAAAAGGTACCCCTGATTTTGATAAAAAAAAAACACTAGGCAATAAGCCTCGAGGGCAGGTCCCTGTAATCTGTATATAAAAGAAGTCTCAGCAAGAGAGTTCACTCGACGTGTTGTTGAGGAAGCAGATGAAGCCATTCCCATATTATTCACTCCTGATGCAGCTGGAGGCAGAGCACACATTGTCAGTCGTGGCTTGAGAAACGCAGGCAATAGTCGCCAGAAATTTCCCTGCAACCATTGTTGCCCAGACAATGTAGTCAGACTTCACAATTTCGATGAGGTGAAAAACAAATATTTCTGGATGAGAATGATTTTGGCATGGTTTTTCTGAATCTTTCTACGTAATTTCCTTGGGTCCCACGGGGGGAACTCAATGTTGAGGGAGGCCTGAAAGCTATGTACTTAAGCGCCTCATCCACTGCGACTTGGACAGCGAGGAAGAGCTAAGCAAAAATGGGGCAAGTGCGGAGTTTCCGCCGTTAGGGTCCCACCGCTCTAACCCCTAAAGCTAACAAAGATTTCCTAAACCCTAAACCCTACTCGATTAGTATTTCAGTGGGGTTTAAGCTTCAAGCTTCCTAGCTTCCCTAAACCACTCCACTTGCGAGGGCACCTCCACAAAAAACCCTAAACCCTCCGCCGTACCAGCTGATCATGCATGCGCTTTGGACGTGACCTAACAACAACATCCCAACCCCTAAAACCTACAAGCGCAAAAGCAAGTTCCCTCAAGTCTTAACTCTAATTCTAATCCGGTTCCTTTTTGGGTCAATACCAGATCCCAGCGCAAGAGTTCAAGAGCGTCCTGACCAACGACCACGCTACTCTTGCCGCCGAACATCCTTCATAAACCAGACTTTCTGATATCAGAATACTGCATGACCTGAGGTATGTAATTGTATGATACTACCTATATGGACTATGTAGGGGTTTCAGGCCCTAACCGTGAAAACCCCAAATCCTTCACCATGAACAAAGTATAAACCAAGATATCCCATCTGACCCTTTCAACCATACTAGCCCTACCTAGAGTAACCTCTATGCCTAACAACGCGGGTGTGGTACCTAATATCTTTCGGCACCAGTATCTTTTTAAGGGTCTGGGGTTACTCTAGGTAAGCCCGAAACCCTTCACTTCGATCTCTCTACCCTGAACCCTCAACTCAAAACCCTAAACCCTCAACCCTGAACTCTAAACTCTAAACCCTAAACCCTGAACTCTAAACCCTGAACTCTAAACCCAAACCCTGAACTCTAAACCCCAAACCCTAAGCCCTGTCAACCCAGGGATAGTGAGACCCAGACAGTGCGAGAGGACCTTTAGATCCGGCCCGAGAACCACCTGGCTGTTCAAGGTTTCAGAATTTTGTTTTTTGGGTGGTTTAAGGCCCTTGTTTGTGGGGTGGGGGGGTGATTTGAACGTTTAGGGTTTGATGAGTTTTGATTTTTGGGGTAGTTTGGTTTGGGTTTGTTTTCGGATGTTCTGAGCTTTATGGTATATACAGAGTTTTGGGATCAAGGGCTTAGAGTTTCGGGAGTTCTTTGTAGTGAGCCATGAAGAGGAGAGCATTCTTCGGAAAGGTCTTACGCACATTAATTGCTACACTCCCCCGCTACAGGATTCAGGGTTTACCATGGGTCCATGAAGGGGGGTTTCACGGTCGTAGCCGTCGTTGTTCTGAGCAGGGGCTACGATCAGGGTTTGGCATTGACCCTAAGGGTCCAAGGACCCAAATAATAAGGTTTCAGGGCCCAAATACTACAATATTAATGGTATTCGGGCCCTAAAACCCTATTATTTGGGTCCTATATACCCCTAATATCCCTATATATCCCCCTATAACCCCTTTGAAAGGGACCCTGCTATTTGGGTCCTTGGACCCTTAGGGTGAGGGTAGGGCTTCACATCGAAAAGCGCAGCATATCGTTTGCGTGACCACTCCCGCTGCTAGACGATCTCCTATCAACAGCCCTTTACTGGGTTGCTGTTAAGGAACTTAATGTAAGTTACTATGTGATCCCCCAATAATGGAGAATCAAATGGAAAAGAAAATGGAACATTAAATGGAAACTGGGGGAATATAGGGATTTAAGGAACTTAAATTACGTTACTATATTGGGGAAACCCTATTATGTACTATTTATACCCATTATGGTAACTTAATTTAAGTTCCTTAACAGCAACCCAGTTTATAATGTGCTTGTGTGAGAGTGTCGTGTACCTGGTGTCGTGTACGGGTAACCCCAAGTTCTCAGCTGCTACCAACTTACTAGAGGTCTTGACGTTTTGGGTTCAGAGGTTCAGGAGCCGGCATAATAACAAGTGTGCAATCCCCTCCCCTTAAGAGGGTCATTGGACCGCCTAACACCCCTTCACTCCCCTTGACTGACCCCTAACCCCCCGGCAGGTGCCCCGCCCCTCCCCCCCCCCAACTAAACCCTGAACCGGTGGGTGAGCTAGTCAAGAACAATGAGCACTTCGCAGTCTAAGAGCTTGGGAGTAGCGGCCAGTGAGCATGTGCCCCCCCAACAGCCGAGGCGCGTGCGCGATACCATGTTTGACCTAATGTAATTCCCCCCTGAGACATGAACGTTCTTGATGAGCTACCAGTTTTGATTGGGAGCAGTGGTACGTATCAGTGGGGTGGGGTGTTGGCTTGAGGGCTTGGGGTTTACCGATTATTGGTGCCTAGGTGGGGTACGAGTGGATATAGGTATGGCCGTTAGCGTTGGGTATCTACAGAGATCCCGAGAAGTTAAATATATGATATATGCGTTCCCCACATGAGCACCAGTAAGTTTAGGATACGCACATGGCAAAATACTCGAGAACCATATGAGCTACCGTCAGTATTTGCCACATATAATATACTTAGTGGACATCGGTTCCTACTACGGAGTATAGTAGTCTGTCCACCCTGACTGGTCCCTTGGCAACCCTAATCCCGAAACCACAATCTCATATGAATCAAGTTGCGGCAAATGAGCTCCAAAGCCCTGGTAACCCAAGTTGCGAGCTATCAAACATCTCCCCAAAGCTATCCGAAGCGCTCAGCTGGTAAAGGGTTTAGGGTTTAGATTTGAGAGGTTAGCGTTTAGGGGTTTGGGCTTGAGAGCTTAGGGTTTAAGGTCAGGAGTTTTGGGTTCAGGGGCCCACGGATCCTGAACACTGAGTCCTGAGCAAAACATGCTTGCCCTAGACCCTGCTTATGTTAAACCACCCAAAAAACACTGAATGCTAAGCCCTTCACCCTGAACTTCAACATGCAGGGAACAGCTTACACATGTAGAGGTTAATCTTAGTCTAAGCAGCACCGATGAAAGGACTGCTTCTAGAAGGACTTCCAGCAAAGGCATGGCTATCGGAAACTGAGACTTCCCCAACCCCAAACCCCGACCCCCTCAAATGCCAAAGGAAGACCTGTGCGTCACACAGGACAGACAGCATGCGCGTAGCGGCTGTGTGCTGATTCGTCAACGCAGTTACCTCGCAGAGGGCTACTTCTGATGGGTTTCGAGTTAAAGTCTAGGGCTTAGGGTTTGGGTTGAAGATGGCTGAAGGCTCATGACTTATATTGTGGCAGCTGCTGCTTCAATACCCAGACTCAGACTGATGTTTCAATACCCGATTTAGACAAGTCAATTATACTACGCCTGTGATTTAATCACGCTGGCCGCCAAATCGGTCGCAGATGTCCCCAAGCAGACCAAGATCATGCAAAACGTGGGGACCAGCATCTGTGCGATTGGGCGTTCAATCCTGCACCCTAAACCCTAAACCGCAATGACAACTGAAAAGAGCACCTGGGTGCTGAGGACGGTGAGAGCCGTGACAGGGGAAACATAGAGCTTCATTTCCATGACACGTTCAGCTCCCATACGACTAAGAGGTCGTAGGAAGCTTTCACCCCGTCTTGCCTACGTAGGAGTAGGAGCAGGAGTAGTATCAATAGTAGTAAAAGTATTATTATCATCAGAAATAATGCACAGCAGCAGCAGCAGGAGTAGGAGTAGGAGTAGGAGTAGGAGTAGGAGTAGTAGTAGTAGTAGTAGCAGTAATAGGTAGTAGTAGTAGTAGTAGTATAGTAGTAGTAGTAGTACTAGTAGTACTAGTAGTACTAGTAGTACTAGTAGTACTAGTACTAGTAGTAGTAGTGGTAGTAGTAGTAGTAGTAGTGGTGGTGGTGGTGGTGGTAGTAGTAGTAGTAGCAGCAGCAGCAGCAGTAGTAGCAGTAGTATTGCTATTAGTATTGTCATTATTATTATTGGTAGTAGTAGTATGAGGAGGAGGAGTAATAGGAATAATAGCGGATGCATGGGGTTAATTGACTTGCAAGACTTTGTATGACCATGTACTATCATGAAAACCCTTACATAACCCTTGTTTCTATTTCATTGCACATCCCCAATAGGGTCGTGGTCTCCAGCGTGTTTTCCATTCCGCTATAAGTCCCTGTGTAACCCTACACAACCCTCAAAGATCCATTTCTTTGTCCCTTTATTTTTCCATGTGATTCTCTGTCTCTAGCAGCAAACCACTACGCAATATAACACGAATAATCCCTAGGGCTCCAGTTACCTAAATAATAGGAACTGAGTTGTATACACCCTATAGTTACATAGCCCAGTAGTTTACTACGTAGGTAACTGGGAGCGCTAGGGAATCATTTTTAGTTCGCTTCCATTTGATGCTGCATTTGATTCCCTACGACTGGGGGATGAGCGTTGGCCCTGGACTCCATTTTGCAAGAACACTAGCTTCAACAAATGTATCCACAAAGAAATCTTGTTACAAGGCAAAAGAGTTCCTGGACAAAAACCCACAAAAGGCATACACGGAGACACTGGTTCCACTTCATAATTATGGGACATATGCTGCTGCTCCAGCATGTAAATTTCACGCAAACAAGTTGTTTAGCTGAGCCTGCCTGTGCCCCGGAAAGAGGCCCCGTCTAGAAGCCCTCGGAGCTATGCACTGGTCATGAAGACACGCAAGCCGTAGGTTACGCAATTGCATCCTGCAGGTAGGAACCGTGGCCGCCTAGCTGAATCACAACCTGGCACAAGTTGTCTTAGACCCACCCTAAACGCTACGCCTTACACACCAAGGGCCAGAACATCAAGCAACAGAGGATCTCCTGCAAGCTTGCCCACCCACGCAGAGCTAGGAGCGCTGAGCAAGGAAGGCCCCTGCTGATAAGTTACAACTGCCAATAAACCTTACAGTAGCGCAAGGCCCTAAGGGTCCAAGTACCTGATAATCACATATTTCCCCAAAACCTATCCCGTAACTACTATTACCCAATACCCAAACACCTAATTATTGGATACTTGAACCCATTTGGGTTGGCTAAATGACAGAAAGTGCCAAAACTGAAAAGATGCCGGTTTGGGGTCGTCTCATAGATGAACCACCATTTCGGATATGGTTGCGTGACGTCGTTGTAAGTAGCTCACACGTAAACCGGACTTAGTCGTTTTTTACTGGCCTTATGTGTCCCCGAAGTAAGGCTAATCTGCTTATCAACGTAACCTTTCTTAAGTCTACTTACTAAGCCCTTCGAGCCTATAAGTTGCATCCAGAACTTCCTAGACCCTCCACCTACCCTTGTATTAAGGCCTGAGTACCCCCTATTCGCGGCTATATATCCCTAAACCTAAGCCCTAAACCCTTAACCCGGCCCTTAACCCTAAACCCTAAACACTGAACCCTAAACCCTCTAAACCCTGAACCCTAACCCCTAAACCCTAAACCCTAGACCCTACATACTAGGAGGGTCCTGGTTTACAGCAAGGCACGGATGGGACACATCCCACGCTGAACAAAGGCTTTCTAGGGTTTTAGGGCATAGGATTTAGGGTTTAGCGTTTGAGGTTTAGGGATTTTAGGGCATAGGATTTAGGGTTTAGCATTTGGGGTTTAGGGATTTTAGGGCATAGGATTTAGGGTCTAGCATTCGGGGTTTAAGGATTTTAGGGCATAGGGTTTAGGGTTTAGGGCCCGTGGTGTAGGGCTTAGGGATTAGAATATGGTTGAAGGTTTAGGGTTTTAGGGCATAGGGTTTAGGGCATAGGGTTTACGGCCCATGGTGTGAGTCTGTAGGGGTTACAAAATTGTTTCCAGGTTTATAGGGTTTAGGGCATAGGTTTAAGGTTTAGGGCCTGCTGCAGGGCGTATAGGGTCCATGTTCATCCTGTTGGTGGTCTTTATGAGCTAACACCACTAATCCAAGTATATTATATACTGTACTGAGAATCATACATCCCGCTTCCAAACGCACATCAAGCTTGCTAAACCTTTCATCCTAATACCCCATAGATTCGAAGCCCTAAGCCCGAAGCCCTAGATCCTAACCTAATCATGCCGATAGCCTCTGCATTCTTCTGCAGGCTGGTATGAATGGCACCTCTTGCCTTGGATAGATTCAGAGTCTAGGGTTTCCGGATGTAGGGCGCAGAGTTTGATCAGGGTTTTAGGATTCAGGGATCGAGACTTCAGGCATTTAGGGTTTAGAGTTTGCTCAAGGTTTAGGACTTGAGGCGTACGCCTCGGGCTTACTATTCAGGTCTTTCACTTAATGTTACTACGCACCTTTTAGCCCAAGCCCAGGCCCAGGCAAACAAACACCTAATCCTGCAAGACATTTGGGCTCCGCATCCATGATGTCACCCAAGTAGTGTCCAAGCTTAAAAGCCTGCCTTGGGTGAGCTTGAGAGACCTAGGCATGCATCTGCATTGATATGCTGAGCGCGGCTTCGCTGCTTTGCGCGCCCCCATGGTAGAATCAGTAAATCTGCTCGGGCTCCACGAGTTGTGGGCATTGTCTTGAGCTGCTCTGCCTTCTGCATGAGACGTTTGATGATTGCGGCGGCCATCTTCTCCACGATGCAAGGCTTTAGACTCAGGGTTTCCGGGTTAAAGAGTTTAGGAGTGGGGGCTCCAGGGTCTAGCACAAAGAGTTATCCACTGATACGAGGGGGACTGGCAGTCAGGAACATAGTGGATTGTTTCAAGTGGTATGCTTCGTTAGTCAAAGGCTTTCTTGAGGCACAGAGTCGGGACCCACTTTCCAGTAAAAAGATTAATTAGTGAAAATGACAGCCACCTAGACCCTAAACCCCAAATTCTAAACCCCATTAGTATTTCTATTACTCTTACTCTTGTTCTTTACGACTCTTGCTATTACTACTACTACTACTACTACTACTACTATTACTATCATGAATTTCTACTATGGTTACAAAAATACAAAGACTAAGGGTCAAAGTTCACAGTCTGGGTGGATGAGGCAGTCCACGGGGATGAGGCAAAGGGTTTCCCGGTGGTACGCCCAAGACACCCTCCTCCCCCCAAACCAACCTGAAATCAAAAAACAAGAGTCTAGGGTTTAGGGTTTAGGATTTAGGGTGTAGAGTTTAGGATTTAGGGTTAAAGATTTAGGGTTTAGGGTTTAGGATTAAGGGTTTAGGGTCCTCTTGGGGGTTGCAAAGCCCTAACTGGTAGGTGCTGTAGGAAGCTTGCTGGCGGCAGAATGCCCGCGATAAAGGATGGCTTTACCTAGAGTAACCAAGGCACCCATTAAACAAAAAAATGCACTGCAATGCTACTTTGTTAACCTCTTTTTCAGTGGCCTGGGCTACTCTCAACCCTAAACTCTAAACCCTAAGTAGGGCTCAGTCCAGACTTACTCCTGTAGCTAGCCTGCAGCGAAAGCCTGCAACTGCCCTTTGCGTGACAAAACAGTGGGTCTAGGGCTGGGGGTTCTGTCAGTGCATGGCAGTAGGGGCGTCAAAAGACTCCTAGGCCTTCAATTGCATGCGGGACGCTGATTGATGCTTAGATTATTTTTCTGTTCCTGCGCTGGGGAAAACCTCAAGCTGCTGAAGTGGCCCCTTAGCTCTGAACTTGCCTCTACCTGTCAAGGAATGATGGAAAGGATCCCTATATAATCCCCAAGTATAGTGTAGTTTCCATTTTCTTTTCCATCACCAGGGGTTTGAAGGGTTCAGGGGTTGACGGTTTAGAGAACCCCAAAGCCCAAAATCCACAATCTTAATGTTCCGGCATCTGAAACCATCATCTTTGGGCCCATTGGAATGCCAAACAGGGAACCTCAAGAACATAGTAGGCATGTATTGGGAATATCTCGTAATATTGTATTCCTACGACTATATCCTTGGGGTGCACTGTCTTGGGGCTCCCAGTAAGGTCCCTTTCGCCTAGAAGATGCCCTGCAACCCAAAAACCTTTGATCCTCAAACCTTACCTGTGACTCGGGAAACCCATTAAACGAAAGGGCGGGAAAAAAAAAACCTGGATATTGTGCCA
>CAJNIZ010045711.1:0-17961 GCA_905231905.1 Symbiodinium pilosum | reverse complement strand
CAACTGAAAACCGCAAAGCTGCTGAGTCCCGGCAGCCTAGCTTGGACTAACCTTGTTGCGCTTGTTGGTCTCGTGCCAGCCGCTGAAAATCCTCAAGGTTTAGGGTTTAGGCTTTCGCGATTTGTCCGCCTCTGGGTCGGCGGACTGAGCCGGAGGCTCTTAAGTTTGAGGTCAGGTTTTCCCTATGAACCCTCGAGCTGATCTAGCCCTTCTTGTTGAGGCCCCCAGAATGGCCTCTGCATATACTGCCATCCCTAGCAGAGGGATACCCCGATCCCTCGAAGGAGGACCCTGAAACTGCACTATAACGATTATAGGATACTAACGTAAAGCACTGGGATTACAGAAATGAGCTTTCTTCGCGTGCCCCTGACATTCTGAAACAGGTCTCCCTCTGCGTTTATGCGGAATATTGGGTTAGGGTATAGGTTGCAGGGTTTCATGTAAATAGTCGATATAAACCCAGTTTCCATGTTGTTTTGCATTTTCCATTTTACTTTCCATGACTGGGGAAATTCCGCTCTAATCCCTCAGCTTAAGCCCTGCAAACCCTTCGCGTCAAACATGATCTCATGAGCATAATTTGCCGAAGGTTCTGTGGACCAGCGTTGCCAGCAGTACCACAACGTTAGTGCCCCAAGCCTTGCACACGGGGTTGGCATTAAAGGTGTCATGTGGGCCTGCATGATTAGAATACCTACTATACGATAGCAGTTTCCACTGTATTTTCTCATATTATCAAGGTAATTTGAAGTAATTTCGAAGGCCGATTTAAAGCCATTTTGGTACCATTCCCTATGTAAACCACCCTGTAGGGTGAGGTCGGGTGAGGTAGCCTCAAATTGCCAATGATTCCCTAGGGGAATGTGGTCCCCCTAAACCCTAAGCCCTAAACTCTCTATATGATATATTCCCTCGGCCCAGCAGTTGGTTTCCGGTAAATTATACCTGGGCCCTCAAAACTAGGTAAAAGGATCATCCCAACTTGCCCCCAAATGCTATTATTCTGTATACATTGGGGGTCCAGCTGCCATACTTCCAAACCCTAAACCCTCTAAACCCTAAAACCCTAAAACCCTAAACCCTCAACCCTATAGGGCTTAGAAAGTCATAGGCTCAGCGCTGGAGTTCCCGTTGAGTGAGAGCAGTGAGCCCTTAGGGTTGATCTTGCCATACTAAATAATCTACGTGGAACCTAGGACCCCGACTAAGGGTTAACCCATATGTACCTATAATAGGAATACAAGGGAATCCCAAAGGGTTAAGGGTCTAAGGTTCAAGCTAGGTCCCAAGGAGTAATTACCAATATCATGTTGACGTCCATTTGAGCTACCATAGACCATAATTGTATAAGGAATACCCTAAACCCTCCATAATATGGGTAATTATTTAGGCCCCTGCAAAATAGTACTTCCTGAATAACTTCCTGGCTCCATGAAGGGCATGAGCGGTTCAGGGTTTAGGGTTTAAGGGAATAGGGTTTAGGGTTTAGTTTGGGACTACTTTTGGGGAGTATTATTTGGGGCTTTAGGGATGAAACTTTGAGAGTATACAAGAACTGCTTACGATCTAGTCTCAGTCTCGAATTTACACCATGCAGGTAGATGGAAGCGATGACTTAGCAATAAGCCGAGCCACTCAACCCCAAAGCTTAAACGCGTCGGCATCTGGTTAGCCAATTCTTGGAGTCCCAAGAACCATCCCAAAGCAAATGTTTCAGGGCTTGCGTTTCAGGATTTAAAGATCCAACGGGAAACAGGTGCTGGTTTCGGGTAGCAAATACAACACTGTGAGGATGGGGAGGGTGAATGGTTTGCATAAGGTTCCGGAGTTTGCTCTGAGCATGGTAAAGGCCATGGGGGGATGGTTTCCCCTACGACATTCACGTGCGTTCACATCACTGGCAGCGTGCTAGCAAAACATGCTGTTCGCAACACAAGACAAGTCTTGACAAACAAAACATGAAAGGCTCAGAATACAGCATCCCTCCACGTAGCTACTACCAAAAACCCCAGAAGTATGTAAAACAATCAGAAAGCGTCGCCCTGAACCCATAAAGTAACAGCCATAAAGGCTGTTATTTACAAACTTTTGGGGCCCAGGCACATCCGCAACCCTAAACCCTAGGCGCTATATACCCTATCTATACTCCTTTCTAACCCTATAACCATTGATCTTTACAGACTTTTGGGGTTTAGGTACCTGGACCCCAGCGGAGCGTAAAATCATGGTCCTGAGACCCCCAAAAGGTTTAGGGTTTAGGGGTTTAGGGTTCAAGGGTTTGCGTTGGATACTGCCCCCCCTCAGTAAGTTGGATAATAATTATAACATGGTTATATATAGCCCTTAATAGGACCCCCTAATATAGACTGTTACTGGTGGGGGGGCAGTACCCAAGGTTTACGGGTTTAGGGCTTAGATTAACTCTTTATACCTTTGGGCTCTAGGATGGCCAGGCAGGTACCCCTCCCATCAGCTTAGGGCTAAACCCTAAGCTCTAAACCCTAAAGATCTAGAATATTCAAGTGTAGGGTCGAGGGTTTAGGGTTTAGGGTTTAGGGTTTAGGGTAGAATATGAATGTTTCTTCAGGAAGGCTTGTTTTGATGCTGGGGAGAAGATTTCAATGATAGGATTGCCCTCCTTCCCCCCCAAACGCTCACCCCCGAAACCTCCTGAACCTTTAAACCCTCCCTGGACCCTGGATGTCCTACTTTTTTGGGAATATGCCTGTAAACTACACACCCTGAGCGGCCAAGTACCCATATATGTGAGTCTTAGGTGCAACAACGGTTCATATCATTATATTGGAGACCTAAAGCCCAACCTTGTGGGCACGTGGATCCTTAAACCGATGTGTCCCCTCATGATGCCTCCTAGATATCCTCATAAGCCCGTTTGCAGGGATGATGGCTAAGGTTCAACCGAGAAGCAGCTTTGCTAGAGGGTTCGGCAGCATATGCCCGAGTGCCTTAGCATGTATGTGTGCTCTGGATTTAGGGTTCAGGGTTCGGGGTTTAAGGCTTCTTGACCGTGAACCGTCTCTAGGGTACTTCTAAGTCCCACAACTACAACTCAAAAGACATAGGAACTACAGCCATACTTATCCCTATGATAGCCCATTTTAACCCAACTTAGAACTAGGGTGCCTCCCTTTTAGAGGTTTGACTAACCTATCCAGCCTACTTCCTTTTCGGTTTTGTACCAACTCTGGACCTGGCGTCTGGGACATTCTGCTATCCGCTGGTGGTACTTATAATTACAGTTTCTAGACTGCGGCCCCCTCATCATGCAAACCCCCATCTTGCAAGCAGTAACTAAGGGTCTATGATGTGATATATGGACAAGGGGTGATAGGCGAAGGGTGACTAAGCTGTGGGTCAGGGGCCGAAGCTAACAGGCAACTTACCCGAACCTATTCACCCACATAGCCAAGATCATTCTTGTAGGCAGGGGAACATCCGTCATGATTTTGAGGAAAATCAAAACAGCGGCTTGTTCAATTAGAATGGGGTTCGCTAAGGGTCCAAGTACCTAATCAACAAAAAACTACCCAAAACCTGTACTAGAAAGTACTATTACCCAAGTCCCAATACCTAATTATTGGGTACTTGGACCCTCTTGGTTTTGGTGTATGTTCTTACATTGTAGTGATATAGGGACTAAGGGCGGAACCGTGGTGGATATTCCTGCTTCCAGTTCCCAAATAGAGTTCTTAATCACCGAAAAACAACGATTCAGATTGAAACCATTAGGGGTCTGAAGTCCTGTGGCAGGGTTTAGGGTTTAGGGTCATTTGTGTACCCTAAACCCTAAACCTTACACCCTAAATCCTAAACCTTAAGCCCAGAATACTGAGCCTTTTCACACCAACATCTGAACCTTCAGTATGCCTGGGGCAAAGCAAAAGCAAGAACCGGTTTAGGGTTAGGGAAACCAGTACTGTATAGGCCTAATCCCTTCATACTCATCTTTAACACCCCCCACCCATCTTTAATGCTAAATCTTCCCCGTAGTGGGCCTTATATTTAAGGGGTCATATTTCATTTTGGTGGGGGGGGGGAAAGTGTTTAATATGAGTATGAAGGGGGTATCTAGTTGGTTGGAGCAGGGGTTCGAATTAAGTACCTAAGACTGAACATTAATGGGGAGTAAAACTGGTCATACATGCTATAGTCAAAACTATAGGGGTTATTCAGGGGGGTGCTAGGAGTTTAGACAATGGCTCATATCATTCCGGCTTCTACAGTTAGGTAATAGCATGTAATCCAAGGCCTAATGCTTCGAAACTTCGCTCAGTGCTCACTGATGTAAGAGTTCGTGCACGGCCATGAAACGATGTATAGTAAACCACATACTTACGCGTTCAACCTTAAACTCTATAAGTATATAAGCCCTATACCCTACATCTGCAGCAGAGCCCCAAAACCTACCCTAAAACCAGAACCCTGAACAATAAACCCAAACCCTCAATACAAAACCCTACATCATCAGCCTTAAAACCCCCCAAATGCGGCTTGTTCAGGCAGAACTCTTGAATCATAGGCCCTCAACGTTAATCCCTTCCCCCAAAATAAAGCCCGCCCCCCCACACCCCTAAGATTCAATAGTCTCATTGTGTGGTATATTCTCATATATTGGGAAGACTTAATATTAGGCGGGGGGGTCGGCCGGGAAAGGATGAATCCTCTGCCAAGACCTCAAACATACATCAGCAACCATAAATCGACTTGCCATTTACTAGACCGACTGGAGGATGGATCCCTACATTAGGCCATAGCCCCCAATAAAAAAAGTAGTCCCAGAGGGTCCAAGTACCCAATAATTAGGTACTTGGGATTTGGGTAATTGTAAGTATAGTACAGGTTTGCGGTAAGTATATGATTATTAGGTACTTGGAGTCTTAGGGAGTGTCCACTTTCTGTTACAGTTCTTCATTCCCAACTAATAACTAACCAGCAAGTAAATCCTCAAGCTGAGGCACAGAAAACGAGGAGTGCTACGAGGATTAAGTCGGAATGCCATTGCCGATGATCAGCGAAGTGGAATCCTGCTAATCATTGGGTGCTTGGACCCCCTATGCAGAATTGATCTGGGTTTGGCCTGTTTTTTTGGGTGGGGGGGGGGTACGCCGCCTGCCTGCCATCCCGCTGCTCGTGCACCAAAACGGTGATGTATATATGGGACCGAAATAATTACCAGGTTCTACGATGTTCTACGGTACAGCATCAACGTCTTCCCTGCCTTGGCCACGACATTGAATAAGCGCTTTAGGGTTTAGGGTGAATAAGCACTCCACTTGAGTAAGCGGTTTAGGGTTCAGGGTTTAGTGCTTAGGGTTTCGGGTTTAGAGTTTGAATAAGCACCCGGCACACCCAGGCTTTCACAACATAAACGCACTAAACTCTACCCAGAGCACCAATGTACCCCTGAAACACGGCATGTCACCTAATTCTTTCATATTCCCACCTGGGTTTCACCTCATTCTGTCATATCTTCACCTAGTTTTAAGGCTTAGGTGACGGGGAAACGAATCTCGCAGATTGTTGCAATGACCAGTGGGCAGTCAATCTCTAATAAAAATGGGATTGCAAGCAGTGGTCTTTGTTAAGACTCATGTGAGCTACAGTCTAAACCCCTAGTATCCCCCTTAATAACCCCTATAATAACATGCAATCCCCCATATAACCCCCCTTAAGGAGTTTAGACTATAGCTCCTGTGAGGCTCTCTCAAAGGTACAAGTACAGTAGAGGCCTAAACATGGAATTGAAACTGTGTCTGCTACGTCTCCCTGTTCCTAGCTCTTGGGGTAAGCGATGCTCAGTGCCGATGCTAAACCTTTGCTCCTACTGATTACTGTTACCATCACTATCACTGCTTCTGATAAGCGGATGACCCGTAATCCTGCAGCATAGTCAACGAGGATGGCAAAAATCCTTGGTTGGGTCAAAAAAAGTGCATGAATTCATCAGAAGCATCTTTGTTGGTCCGCTTCTAAATAGAGACCAACTGGCACCAGGGGTCCCAATTGAGGCCATCTGGACTCACTGGGGTCATGTTACCCCCGCGAAATACATGAAAAGGGGGTATATGTTTTCAAACACTGCCAGGCACTATTCATACCCTAAACCCTAAACCCTAAACCCTAAACATTGCCAGGCACTATTCATACCCTAGTCACTTGCCCAACCAGCATAGTTAAGAAGCCCTCCGCTGGGACAACCCTCCAAGAATCCCAACCCTAAACCATCCTAAACCCCTAAACCCTAAACCCCCAAAGTATGTAAAATAATAGCCCTAAACCCAGAATAATAGCCATGAAGGCCATTATTTTACATACTTTTGGGGTCCAGGTAAACCCTAAACAGACCACTACCTGCACGCTGGCCAACCCGGAAGGACTTTTGCCGACGTGTTTCAAAATTGAAGCTGAGAGACCCTTCATTCTGGACAATAGTAGTAGTAATAATTTTAACAATAGTAATGTTCATAATAATAGTAGTAATAATAATAATAGTGACTTCGGTGGGTTTCATTGCAACCTTTGTGTAATATTGGAACCAAGTTTCTAGGCCTTAGGATAGGATATTGATTCTCGTATGAGTTTGCCTTATTGCGGAATTTACCTTTGTCAAACTTGCCGCTTACGGCGTAAAGCCAAAAAGAGTCTAGCCCCCTTGGCGTCCGGAACCCTGAACTGAAGCCCATACCATAAACCCAGAAACCTAAGCCCTGCGCCCCGTGTCCCGCACCTTATATCCTAAACTCTAAATCCCATTACAACCTCCTTCAATGTCTCAGTTGCTCCATTTGACGAAGCTCCTTAAGGCACGGGCGGGTTTATCTGCAGGTTCCAGGTGTTTGGGGTTGAAGGGTCAGGGTCTCAGGATTTTGCGTGTAGGCCTGGGGGAATTAGGGGTTAGACAATTCAGAACGTATTTTTCAGGGTTCTAGAGTTCTTGAGTTCACGGTGTAATAAGGGTTGAGGGTAAGGGTTAGGGAAGCGCTGAACTCAGGGGTCCCAAGGTAGATAAGAATGGTTAGGTGAAGAGGAGTCGGGGGATTGTAGGTTTAGATTTCAGGGCTTTGTGTCAGGCGACTTTGGATGCTGAAATGGTATTAAGTTTGACAGATCATACTCATGCTCAGGGTTCTTTGTAGGAGTATAATATGGGTACATATAAGGATAATGGAAGAGAAAATGGAAACTACTATTTAGGGCCTAGGATTTAGGGTTTAGAACTACTCAACACGAAAGCATGTAGAACAGTGGCCTTTGGGGCTTTTTCGGGTGGCTTTCGAAGGTTGGGCCATTATGTTACTTACTTGTCCGGTCCGGATATCGTCGAGAATCTTCAGCCCTAAACCCTCACTACTAATAATTTAGGAGGACCCCCCGCCCTGTAATAGTGGTATAATAGGAATATAATAGGACCCTAATATGTTCCTTATTATCCCTTATAGTCACTATTACAGGGTAGGGGGTCCTCCTAACTAATACGAGGCTCAGGACTTCGTAGGCTGGTTGATGTTAGGGGCCACCGGGTTTCTGACTGTGGAAAACAAAGACCCTCAAACTCAAACCCTCAAACTTTAAACCCTATGTGTCCTTATGTAATGCAACGTCCGTTTCCTTTTCTATTTTCTTTTCCACTTTGTTCTGTATGATGTGGACCCCTGCCACTTCCCTAAACCCCATATGGCTCCCGTAAACTCTATTATACCTAAAGACTATAGGTAGTTGTAGAGGCTAGTTTGCAGACCACAGAACGCAAAACCCTTCTAAGGCATTGATGCAAGGCTCATTTGATTCAGCATTCCTGTGCCTGCAAGGAAAGAGATGCTGGACCGCCCGACAGTCTATTCCGTGTGTGAGGGCTGCAGCGCACTATATTCACTCTATATATGTATATATGTATATAATTCCTAAACCCTAATAAACCCTAAATAGTAGTTTCCATTTCATTTTCCAAGATCCCAATATAACCCCAAAAAAACCCTAAACCGTATTCAGAAGCTAGTTACATCTCAACGGGATGCACTCGAGTGCCAGGGCTACATCCCGGATGGAATACTCGTATTCAGAGAGGACCAGAAAGTGTCGGGGATGGTAAAAATGCTTGCCAGCCGCTTTCAACCTTGCACGCCGCGGAATCTTGCTGCTGGGCCACCATGCAGAGCCGGTGAGGGACTGTGACGCCTGAATGGCTAAAAAACCCTAAGCCCAAAACCCAATCCTTCAGAAACTTAACAGAAACATTTCAAAAAGGCAGCCTGTTCTCTCTCGCAAATAATGTGTCTGGCCCCACCAGCACCAAGATCTACTTGGAGGTTGTGGATAGATAGTCATATTTATAAATCCATTACAACGCCCTAAGTCCCCTAATATGGTTATCATCGGGTTTTAGGTGCCAATTTTGTTTGGGCTATAATTACCCTGAACCCTCAACCCTACACGTTCCGATAATCCCATCCAAGGCACAAGTATCGCTGCCCTGAACATTCAAGCATCTCTGATGAATCTAGCGCACAGAGCCGCAGAACCTGCTGCAAGTCAACCAAGTTGGAGGTGAACGCCGTGAGGGATTTAGGCCTAGGGTTTAGACTTTAGGGTTTACCTAGACCCCCCAAGTACCCTAAAATAGGGTCTATGTAGGTCCAATTTGTGGCTACTGAAGGTCTATAGAGGGTACTTGGGGGGTCTAGGTAGGGTTAAGGGTTTTGAGTTTAGGGCGCGTAGTGGGGAATTCTGGAACATGTTTGCGTAGGTCAGGGAATGACCAACAAATCTTTGCCTGGGATTATAGGGTTACCCCTTATACCCCTTACCTATTGGAAATTCCCGAACTTAACCCTGAACCCTAAGCCCACACAACCACAACCCCCCCCCCCCCCCCTTTCCCCCCCCCCAATGGCTTAACAACAGCAGACTACCTAAACCCTGCGCCCTACAGCCTCAAACGCCGAATGCCAGGATTTTAGGTCCCAGATACCATAATCTGAGTGGTGTTTGGGATATGTAGCCCTAATATTAGGGTTTAGGATTTCGTTGTTCAAGCCCTTTGGGGAAGAGCCCCGAAGCCTCACCCTAAACCCTAAATCCTAAACCCTAAGCCAGCCATAGGAAGCGCCTCCGCCTGCACCGGAGCCTGTGGCTACTGTGGCTGTGGCCGCAGGCGGCTAGGGTTTAGAGTTCAGGGTTTAGGGTTTAGGGTGTAGGGTTTAGGGTGTAGGGTTTAGGGTGTAGGGTTAAGGGTTTAGGGTTAAGGGTTAGGGTTTAGCGGTTAGAGGGTTTAGGGTTTAGGGTTGAGGGGCTACCTGGTTGCTGGGTCCTAGCTTTGCGCCCTTACTTGGGTTAACAGGGTTTTCTGTGGCGTGTAGCCGGTACATAAGGACTCCAGTTTTAAGGGACCGTGCTAGGGACCATAGTTCCAACCTTGGGTAATGACAGTTTTGGATCCACCCTAAACTCTAAACCCTAAACCCCAAGGGTTCAGGGTTTACGGCTGAGGGTTCTGGATGTTAGGTTACTGTGATTTTTCCAACAAATACTAGGTACCCCAGTGGAACTCTTTTTCCCTTTTTATTTGGGGTCTCCTTTCTAAAGCTGAATATTCGGAAAAAAACGTGCCCTTATTATTAAGGGGTTACTGGGACCCTAGAATACCCATACCAAGTAAAACAACTGTTCATTTGTCATTTGGGTTTCTTTACGGTTCCGCGTTACGAAGCTATCTGGTACGTCCAGTTTGGTTGAAAGCGTAAAGACAACATGCAGTATTTTGCGAACACAGGATGAGCAAACCACAGCAATCCTCATCTCATGATGCAAGGCTCATGCTCCAATAGTTGGTCTCAACCCTAAACCCTACACCCTGTACATTTCCGTATCTCCTGCAGCCCCTACGTCAGATCCTCCCTCGGAGACCTTTCACAAACGCCAAACACCAAACTCCCCACCCGAAGCCCCAAACCCAAACTGAGAAAAAGTAGGTAAAATACAGCCCACTGTATAAATGGTAGTTTCGGTTGTATATTCCACTCTCCCCACGTAACCCTATATCATCTCTTGTTATATCCCCATGCAAGATCTACATGAGCCCCTCAACAACCCTGCAGATCAACGGCGCCCCGCAGAGGGCGCAGAACAAGAGGCCCGGAAGCTGTCAGAGAGAACTCCACCACAAGGGTGTAGGGTTTAGGGTTTTAGGGTTTAGGGTTTAGGGTTTAGGGAGGGTGTAGGGGTGGTGTACTCCGAATATTGGGGTACTACACTTTAATACTTTTTTGGTTCCTGGGTTCCTATTATAACAACTTATANNTTTTTTCTGGGGTGTACTCCAAACGAGGGTACTTGGGGGTTAGGGGATACTTAAGAAGTACCCTCATACCCCTTAAAGCCAAAAGAAACAGTTATCCCCATTACTAGCCTAGTTACAACGTTCAAGTAGGGTGGCTCATGCGTGTTTAGGGTTTTGGGCAGGCTTCGGGATTCTGGGTTAGGCTTTAGGGTTTCGGGGGTTTAGAGTTTAGGGTTCAGGGATCCGTTTTCGCTCTTTCACACAAAGCCATTCCACATGATCCTGTATGTATTGAGATCCCGTACAAAATAACTACCTTCAACTTCCAATCACCCGCAAGAGATTCTATTCAAAGCTTGCAGCTGCCAAATGTAAGTCGTGATCCCTAGGCCCGTTGCCTAGCACCTGATTCCTAGAGTCCAGTTGTCCCACCGGGTACTAAATTAATTAGGGGTGTTGGTTGTCATGGGGGAGATATCCTTACATCTACATACCATTATGTACCTCTTTAAGGTGTGCAGGGTGGAGTTTTTGCGGGAGCGGATTCTGGCGGATGCTTCCCTGCCACGCACGCCTCGCATCCATTTGACGCGAGTACATAGACCCATAACCCTCGGGACGACTAGATCTGGAAAGAAAATTGAGGGCCTCAGGGCTGTATTGGTTCCTTGTTGGGATATTCTTGCAGTTCTTGTTCTTTTATTCTTTCTTGTGTGTTCGCATGAGAACATCCAGGGCTCCTTCCAACAATGCCCCAGTTTGACCTGAAACACTGCACCCCAGTCAAGCCTAGTCCCTGAAAGCTTCTTTTGTTTTGTGCAAAATGAACCTCTCTACCTGTTGCTTTCGTAGGGCTACTGCCATGGCGGATGGAGGAAAGCTTCCAACACATGGGGCCCGAAACAATGCTGAAAGTCCTGCTGAAAAGTCTAACTACAACACGGTGTAATGCATGTAGAGTGGAGCGAAGGGGATCCGGCACGTCTCGCGGCCGCGTCACCCAGCACACTCAGCGAATGAATTCCGAGAGGCCCTGGGGCTCGCGGCGAGCACATTGGTGGTGGCCCCATCAAAACAAGCAGACTCAGCACGCCCTCCTGCATGCCCAGCAGACCCTGCGAACCCAGCAGCCTCGGCGAACGCGGCCGCCGCGCTTAGCAAGCCCAGCAGACCCAATGGACCCAACAGACTCAGCGAACGGATCCTTGGACGGTTCGAAGCCCTTTTCTGATTCTCTACATGCTGCATCTACGGTGCTAAACGTTCAGCGCTGAATCCTGAGCCCTCGACCTTGGATCCTGGACATTATCCTCACTTCTTAACCAGAAGCCCTGAAGCTTACATCCTGAACTCGAAGCCGGGTTGTTCTTGACGGACATTCAAAACGTCAGAGTCTACCTGACCTCAACCCAATTTAGATGCTGAGCGATGACTCACCAGGGTACCCCAAAACTCTTGAGTAACCCCCAAACCCCCATCTCTTAACCCAGAAACCCTAACACCCATAGTCCCAAATTCATCCAAACTGTTCAGTATGGGGGTTGGTACCTTTTTGGGGTCCCGATAATAGGGACTATAGTATACTGGGGTCCATATTGGGGTGCCCTTATTTTGGGAAACTACCAAGTATCCCCGAAAACCCTAAACCCTAAACCCTATATCCTTTGGCCTCGGACTGCAGGCCAAAGAGGGCCCCAGGCCAGGGTTTTTGCCAGCTTTTTGCCATCCTTGGGGACAAGGGTTTAGGTTTTAGAGTTTAGGGTTTAGGGGTCACACAGTCAAGGTTTGGGGTGTGAGAAATACATGTCTTTTTTGTTGCTACCCCTAATCCCTATTATCTTATATAATCCTTGTAAAATCGTATAAATAAAAATTGTCGATAAACCTACCCTGGGTTTGGGGTGTGGAGTTTTGGGGGTAGAAGACAGGCTGCAGCAGGAGGCGTAGGGGGTGGTGAAAGGGCATGGCGACGGGATGAAGTATTGGAGCATTCACAGGTGGCTTGGGGCTTAGGTTGAGGGTTTGCATCATGTTAAGATGCGTAGTATGTTGGATACTGCCCCCGCTTAGTAACAGTTGGATAATATGTGTTGTATAAGTACATGAAGCCATTAATCTCATCCCTATTAACTGCAGCAGGTTGGGGGTCAGTACCTAAGTTGTATGAGCGATCTTCTAAAGTGAAAGGAATGGCGCACTCGGATCATGTCAGGGTTTGCTGATTTCCCTTTAATAAAGCGCAGGTTTTAATACTATCCTGCTATGATATAGTAGCCTCCATTTTCTCTGTCATAATTCTATATGACCCCTGTACGCCCCTGCATCCTCCTCTACAACCCTCAACCCCAAACGAAGTAAAGTAGGGTGTTGAAGACAAGCTTGAAGCGCTGCTCAAGAGAGAGAGAGAGAGAGAGAGAGACGCACAGGGAGACTACAGGAACCTTACGTTTTGGCTTTATGCTCCAGATAGCATCAAGCAGCTTCTGGATCAAGCCTTGCCAAGAGACTCTAGCAGTTCATTGGCATGTTGTATTTGTGAGGAAGCGAGCTAATGTTAAAACTATGGTTACCCAGCGACCTGGACCAGCAATTACTTGTGGGCAGAAGCTTTCCTAGGACAGCAGGATGGATTGTGTAAGAAGCTGTGCCGTTTGCACAAAATCAACGTAAGATGTACCCGAGGCGCCTTAACCAAGCAAAGCTGAAATCCTAGAAACCCGTGGTAGAACGATTAAAGTCTGTAGAGAGTATTTTCTCCTCCTCCTTTGTCGTCTTCTTTTCGGGCGGTGTGTTGAGAGTATCAGCCCAGATCATTATGAGAACGCACGTTACTGCCAATATAACCCCATTATAGAAGTTTCCATTTTCTTTTCCATTATCCCAACATTACCCCAATACATGGTGTTCTTCACTGTGTTTGTTTGATTTTGTCTTCGGTGCCAGTCTGAGAGATTGAGGTCGTAGTCGGGGTTGCCGGATGTAGAACTCTGGATTCGGATTCCTTTTCGCCTTGCGATGGATGTTTTTCGAAGAGCCCCCCGGCGTGACCTATCAGTAACTGCATTTGCAGGATTTGAGGATCACAAGTGGTACCTGGATTATTGCATGCCCTTTGAAGCACCATGACGTCCGCCCAAAGAAATTGTCCTTGCTCTTGATGTTTGCGTCTCTCAAGGCTCAAGTCGTGGATCCTCATGAGCGCCTTGAGATTGAGACTCTCACACTCCAAACATTGCCAAACTACGAGCCTACCTCCCAAAAATCCCTGAAGCATCTGCTCTCACGGATGTCAACCCTCTTTCCGTTCACACTCTTTCTCAAAGCAGGTCAGAAATCTCAGACGATGCAAAAATTCCACACTGGGAGCCCAGGGGGCTGAAACATCTTCATGACCCCTATACGTCCACTGACAAGCCCAGCCAAACCCAACACTAACATGCTTACTTACCCTAGGGCTCCATGTCTATAAAGAATACCTACATAGGGCCCCAAAGTCTATAGATATTATCTACATTGGGCTATTTGGAGGCTTCGGGTAAGGCCCCCGTGACCCTAGACCTTGAAACCCTAAACCCTAAGCCTTCAATGTAGGCATCCACTTCCTGCACTACCCTTGGCACTGTTAAGTTTTGGGCCCTGCTGGGCGACGGAACCCCGCTAGACACCCTGGGGCCCTAACACCTGAAGTTTGTAGGGTTTAGGGGTTTGGGGTTCAGGGGCTTGGGGTTGAGGGTTTAAGTTTCAGGGCCTCAAGGCAACTTAGAAATGATTGTCTGACATGTCGCGGAAACTTGAACGACTGTGAAAGCTGAACGACAAGCAAGTACTTCCTGGTTTTCTCCGCCAGGTGACACATTCGAGGATGTTAAATGTGAGGCTTACCTTAAACCTGAAGCGCCGGCGTCCCCTAAACCTAAGTCCTATATATCCCCTATATAGCCCCTTTAAAGGGTACCCCTCATATTGGGAAACCCTAACCCTAAATAGTAAGTAGTTTCCATTTTCTATTATCCCTAGAAAACCCAATATACTATAGTAGTTTCCATTTCTGTTCCACTACCCCCACATAACCCTTCGACTCTAATATTGAGAAACTAGAAAAACCCTTTAAAGGGCACCCCTAAACCCTAAACCTCAAACATCACACCTTAAACTAGAAACCCACCAATAGTGGGAATCTCGAAAACTGGAAGCAACAGCATGGCGGACTCCAGCGTTGAACGACTGCTGGAAGCGCTAGCATTGCAGCTGGGCTGGTCATGGGCATGACTTAATTGGGTTTAGGGTTTAGGGTTTGGGATTTTGGGTTTAGGTTTTAGTGTTAAGGGGGAGTAGGGGAGGGGAAACAGGGATAGGTTTGCTTTTGCGCATGGGTGGACTGGGTAGCGGAATATCTCTTTAGGGCTTTGGATTTTTAAGGGTTTAGAGTTGAGGATTTTCAGGGTTTAGAGTTTTAGGGCCTAGGGTTTAGGGATTGGGAAATGGGGCTCAGAGTTTAGTGGAGAACAGAAAACAAGGGCTCCCTTTCGAAGGGCTCTCCTTAAAGCAGTCCTCAATTGTAAGGCCCCGCGGTAGGCAAAGCAAACTCCCCGGGTTTCGTCGACGTTGCCAACCAGGGTTTAGGGCTTCGCCGGTGGGAATCCGCCCAATCTCAACGCGGGTAGCGTGCATTCCGCTAGGATCAGGCGCCTATTAAATTCTTAAACTCAAGCCAGGTGTTGGGTTTTATTGGCGTAGGATTTATTATATATATATGTATATGTGTGTGTATAGCCCTGAATATTGCCCCTGTTTTAATGTTACTGGGTGGGAGCAAGGGTTGTGCGAGATTTTTTCCAGCCACAGTACTACGCTTGAAGGAGCTGAGGATCTTGTAGCTACTGTAGTCCTTATAGGGGGTTCTACAGGAGACTATATCGGGTTACATAGTGTCATGTAGGGTAAGTCATACAGGGTCATATAAGGTTATGCTATAGGGTTTAGGGATTATAGCTTGTCTTATAAACGCTCCTTATAACCCCCATAATAGGTTTATGTAGGTTGTCCCTATTCTAAGTAGAATTATGAATTCCAGTTGCCTAACCTTAAACCCTGAATCCTGACCGCTTAACCCCTAAACCCTAAAGCCTAGTAGTTACCAAGTCCCATGAGCCTCCAAGTAGACTTTGAACCATAACTACACCCTATATAATCCCTATATAACCCTATCATAATGACCTGAAATACAGCCTTGACTTCGCAGACGCGACATGGGGGCTTAATCAGGAAGACCATTTTGGGGGTCCCTAGAATAGGATTATAGCATCCCAGGGTCTATACTGGGATTCCGCGACTTATGGGAATTACCACATGCACTTGATGCTGAACCGTTCGAGCACAAAACCTACAGCCTCTGAATTCGCCTAAGGTGACCACATGCTTCATTTAGAGGGTCCGCAGACTCAGCCTCCCAGGGTTTAGGGCTTAGGGGCTTAGGGTTTAGGGTTTAGGGTTGGAAGCCCAGGGAGCCTCATGGTCTGGCTCTCGGACGCTCTAGATTGTAGGGTGGGCCTTCAACCATAAACCTTAAACCCTAAACCCTAAACTCCAGTTTGGGGTTTGGGGATCCTGAGCTTGACAAACTCCTCAAGCCCTGTCTTCTAATCCTTCAGCTACGCCGACCTAAACCCTCAGTCCTGAACCCTAAACCCCTAAACCCCCATGCAAACCATGCGTCCATGAGCTAAGGAAGTTGCCGATAAAAGCCACCAGGAAGACCGTTGAGGCGCCTAGCAAGTAAAGACTGGAGTGTCCCGTGAGTTCCATCGAAGAAGGTTCCGGGTATTTGCTTATGGGAATTGAATGGGATGCTGAAGTGTTTTTGGTTTCCATGCTAGTGGGAAGGCTCAGTTGGTGTTAAAGCACTGCACTTTTGATCATATGCTTTGCTGCCCTGTGGAAGAGCCAGCGAGGATTAGACTTCACCCACGATTCAGCAGGGCGAGTGTTTGATTGAAATAGATAGTTGCTTTATGCCCAGGGTAGTGACCGCAATTCAAGCAGTATTAGTTGTGTACGGTTGGGAAGTATCTGGAATTCGCAGGGATTAGAGTAATCACTATTGGCAGATCTAATTACGCAGTGTTAATTGCGGTGACGTGCTCTAAGCATGCCTATCTTGGCTTTAAAAGTTGGCCACGGGTACTGCTGCTATGGGTCGAAATTACCGTGGTTTCAAGCAGCACGGAATTGTAAAGCGGGTGAAGCGCAAACGGTTGCTGCAGGGCCTTAAAGGCTGTGGTTTAGGGTGTAGGGTATAGGGTTTAGGGTGGTGTAGGCTGTTTATCCCCATGGAAAAGTTGAAATCTATCACACGCTGGCTGCATGGGACCAGCCGAGCAGATTGAGACCCAAAACTCCAGTTCGAAGAACGACTCTGTTGCTTACTGGTTCCTAGCAGGGAATAAGGCAATAGAATCCATATGTAATCACTATATACTATATTCCCTTATTCCCTACTAGGAACCAGTAAGGTAACAGCTGGCGAGGTGCACTTCAGGTTTTTTTTGAATAGAGCCCCACCAGACCCCACAATGCCCAACTTCTGCTGAGCCCCTCGAAAAACGGCTTCGCACACGAGGACGCTGACATGCTGAACTCCCAATATGCAAATACTCAAAGATGTAGATTAGGAGGACCTCCCCACCCTGTATTAGTGGTATAGTAAGAATATAAGAGGACCCTAATATAATCCTTATTATCCATTANNTTGCTGGGTGGGGGGTCCACCTATGATGTAGACGACATAGTCATCCTCAAGCTGTGAATTCCGTTACAAGCAGCGAGAAACATGTTATTACTGTAATTAATCTTGACATAACATACCGTAGTGAGCCTTTCTGAAAAGTCTTATGTTAGATCCTACTATGCCATATTGGGCATATTACTTACTGCATTCTTGTGAAGCCTCAAAAGCAACATTCTACGAACTCTACACTGGTCTTTGCAAGAAAGAACCGGCGCTTTACCATTCTACAAAACCGAAATGAACTCCTGTACCACGCGAACTAACCACTCCGGCACTCAAAGTGTAAATACACGTCCTCCCAACCCCAAGCCCAAAACACTCACTGTTTCGCAGTTGGCCTTCAGAGCGGCTGTCGATGCTGTGCCCAAAGCCACAATGGCAGGTTTAGCCTTGAGGTGAAGAGTAACAAGAAATCTAAGCTTTGGATATTGCCCTCAATCTGTAACTGCTGGATAGCACTTGCAGTAGAAGGCTACATAGCTCTCAACATTTCCTCTATCATAGACTGTTGCAGTGTCGGCAGTAAGTTTTTTTGTTTTGGTTGGGTGCCCTCTGCGGTGTCCATACAATCAATGCAGCTTGTTCGACTTGATACTTGAGCATGGCTTGTAGAATTTCTGTCAGTACAAGCATGGTCGGGGAAACCCCTTCCCCCTATACTGCCCCCCGCTAGGTTCCCCCTCTTGATTAAAAGCAACCCTAGGCGAAGCGGGGGTTTGGAGTAGTCGTAAGGTGGGCAGTAGGGGGATGATTACTCATGGCAAAATTCAGCGGCAAGAAGCACCCGGGGCTTTTGCTAACTAGCATTTTCTTTTATCATGCGTTGGTTTCCCGAAATCAATCTCGCAGATCTGCTGTAGTAGTAGTAGTAGTA
>CAJNIZ010045710.1:23395-43390 GCA_905231905.1 Symbiodinium pilosum | reverse complement strand
CGGTGGGGCAGCGCAGAGCGAGGAGGCTCCGAAGTGTACGCAGAGGTCACCAAGAGGTACACTTACCCTAAGGGTCCAAGTACCCAATAATCATATACTTACCCAAAACCTGTACTACAATTCCTATTAACAAACCCCCAAGTACCCAATGATTGGGTACATGAACATACATGAACCCCTCGGGTTACAGGTAAGCCTTGACCTAGAGCACGGGAATCAGCACTGTTTCGTGTTTTGGAGCTCAGATTTTTTCACCATGCTCATGAGACTATCAAACCTGTCAGGCACGGTACGGTTTGTAGTGTTTAGGGAGTTGAAGGATTTTTCGGAGTTTAGGTTTGAGGTTGAGGGTTTTTTGAACAATGTGGCAACCAAGGTGGGTCTGGTGTAGGGCTGTAGTGGTCAGCCTGCGACGGAGGGCTTGATTTTGGGATGGTCGCTCCAAAAAAAGGCACCCCCATTTGAACCATCATCCGCATTTCCAAGAGACCATATAATTGTACATGCACCCCATCTGAACCATCATCCATATTTCCACGAGACCTTATAATCATACAGACAATAGAACCAAAAGATAAGCTCTACCTCACTTTCCCTGTGGATCTGCGATCACAGATACAATCCCTGCAGAAACTTAATCAAACAACCCGCACCCCATCCAGCGTGCAATATTTTTGACGTCCATTTGCCCACAACTCTGCATAGTCAAGTTGGACCATGATGATATCTTCGTCAAATTCTTCACCTGCACACATTCCCCTATGTCTTTGTTTTCTCGTTCTTTTTGCTGAAGCCTCCCAGATGGACGTAAGGCTTCTTGTGTCTAGGGTCATCATAATGGGAGGCCGGGTAGGGTTTAGGCAAATAGCCGCCGGTTTGGGGAGTGGAGTGCATCCAGTTTTCATGGAGAAGGATGTGCGGTGAGGGTGTACTTCATCAAATCTTAGGGACGGTAGGGACGGGGGCTGTTTGATACTAGAGGAAAGTCATTCATCAAGAATCTTGCCGCGCAAAAGTATCTCGCAATGCAAGCACACAATCTACTATCCCACGCTCTACTCCTCTACTCTTCTCTCGGATTAATTCCCTTAGACTCAACACGTTAAACTCCGAAACCCTGCACCTCGTCTCTTGGGCTATATACCCCTAAAGCTCAACATGGCAAACTCCAAAAGCTGAAAACCCGAAACCTTCCGCAGCGTGTAGTCCAGTTCCAGCGGCACAGGTCTCCAAGGACAGCAGCTGTGCCTTGGGCACTGTGCGCATGCCCGTGCAGTTCGGGTTGCAGTAGATGGTGCTTGCACAACCTCGCACGGCTTGTGTGGTTCTTAGGGTCTCGGGGCAGATAACACAGCCATGTTCAGGCCCTATTGGGATTGTTGGGCTTCAGGCCCCTTCTCTTGCTCCAGTTTGGCTCTGGCATGATTACAACCCGCATGCCCAAATTCAGTTCCTGGCACCCTATGTAACGCAAGCTCATACATTGAGAATTGTATCCGAGCGGTGTTTAAGATGTGAATCCTCTTGGGAGCAGGGGGTGCCGATGGCAAGGATAATGTGTTTGGTGACATTCCTACATATTTCTTATATGGGGCTGCTGAATGCTGCTATATACTGCCGGTGCAGTCTAGGTAGCACCTTTCACACTCCCTGTCAGCCAAACTCCCGTCTTGAATGGCAAAACGGCCTGGCTGGCGCGCAAGAGCTCCGAGAGAAACAGATTGCCGACAGTGTCTGCGACGACCCCGAAGACCTTCTCTGGCATGGGATAACTACTCTTTGGTCAGGGACTATGAGCACAAAGGTTATAGGGATTACATTCTAAGGATTTGGGTTTAGCGCTTAGCGCAGGCTTTTGGGTTAATTTCGGTCAGGATACTCAAGGTCCGGGGTTTAGGGTAGTGAGGTGGGCAGGCCACGTTTCACATGGATGCCGGTTTCCTGAACTTCAGGGGAAAACACTTTTGCATCGGGTGTCATTGCTGTAGCTCGGGCCCGTAAAATGAGAGCAGTCCTGTTAGATACCGTACTGGAGCTATGGAAAAAGGGAAATACAGTGAATGTAAGCGGATTAGGTGAACTCACGTACACTCCCGTATCCTATACATGCAGGAGGAATTACCAAGTCCTGAAAGAATCCTGCTACTAAAGTTTAAGCCTCTGCTCTGATTTAAACCTCCATGACTACCCGAAGCCCCGAACCAATCTTACTACCCAAAAATCTGAGCCCCAAATCCTAAGGCTTATAACCCTGAACGTTAAGCCCTAAACCCAACACCTTGAACCCTAACTCAACCAGAAACCGGCAACCCAGAACCTTAAACTTTAAACCTGACATCCTAAACCCTAAACCCTAACCCCCTAAACTGATTGTTGGAAGTCCACATCCAGGCCTTGCGTCCAGGTGCTTTCGAACGTTCATAGCGATGCCAGTGCTGAGAAGCAGTCCTGGGTTGCTGTCAAGGAACTTAAGTTCAGTTACCATAGTATGGAAATATTCATAGTATAATGCTTCTGTATATTGTAGGGCCGAGGGTACCATGATGTGGGTATGAACTTATGTATACTTAGGGTGAATATGTGGTTTGCTTTACAAGGTAAACAATTTCGAAGAGCCTAAATGGCAACCCAGAGTCTTGTCGGTCATGCTCGTCTCCTTAGGTGCCCAGTATCTGAAACTTTTCCACAAAGGTTTGAAATTTAGTTTCTTAGGATTTGGCAGGTTGGCAAACTCGCCGTCCCTTTTCGGGGTCTCTGGTGTTATACGACTCATATACTGTATTACCCTCCTTTTGTCTTTCCTCAAAAGGTGAAAGGTCCTCGACTGAACAGGCAAGTCTCCCCATCGAAGAACCTCGGTTGGCTCAAACTCTATGCCTCCTCTCTCAAATCCTAAACCCTAAACCCTTAAACGCTTAAACCCTAAACCCTGAAACCCTAAACACTTAAACCCTAAACCTTTAAGTCCTAAACCCTAAAAACCCTAAACCCCTAAACCCAAGAAGCGAGGGTACGCATGGGGATTTCACAAGGGATCCCGGGTCCTTACAAGTTTGTCTTAGACCACCAGACCTGCAGTTCTCGGAAATTTCCCCCAAAAAATTGGGGAACCCCAAGGTGAAGGGTTTGGGGTTTTAGGGTTTAGGGTCCCAATACAGACCCCCAAAATGATATAATCCTTATTTAGGGGGACCCCAAGATGGTGCCCCTGATTCTTGGCAAGCCCCCATAGTGTGATTGTCTTCGGGCGCAAGGTAGGGCTCCTGTAGCACACGTTTAGAGTAAGCAATGCAAGGGTCTTTGCTGTGGTAACCTTTGGCTGTCCTGGGCCAGTACTACAAAAAGATTCATAGTGTGCCTAAGCAGGCCACTAACAGTCACCACTATACACTATGCAAAATTAACTGACCGTCAAAAGACTTTACAAGCAAAACTCATGACGCGACAGCACACAGCTTACCCCACAAACAAAACTGAAGATCAACACTGGAAAAGCAAAGCCCGAAGCACTTGATTTGGTCAAGGAACATCGGCAGAGCCATGGGAGCAGGATCGATGACCACAACCTTCGACTTGGCTGCCTGCCTCTGGGTTAAGGATGCATTATAATAATGTTATAATTTAAAACAAATATACTATAGTATACTGTAATATACTATAGTGCACTATAAAGTACTATAACATGCATAGCCTACACATGTAATGTACTATAATATGCTATAGTGTACTATAACGTACTATAGTATACTATAACACATTTTGAGGCCCTAGGGTTTGAGGTTCAAGGTTTAGGGCCGAGGCGGGTTGTTCCCTAACTGCTTCAAGAATCCACGTAGCCAGCATACACTAAAAGACCTTTTCAGCGGAAAGCTATGTGTTATAGTATATTATAGTATACTATAGTATATTACAGTATCCTAACCAAGCTCTGGGTCCAAGTACACAAGAATCAGGTACTTGGGTTTTGGGCACTAGGAATTATAATACAGGTTTGGGGTAAAAGATGATTATTAGGTACTTGGACCCTTAGGGTAAGGAGGATCCTGGGTCCTAGGCTTGAAGGCTTTTTTTTGAGCTGAAAAAGGGGGGAATTAAGAGGGGCTAAACTGGTTTAGGGTTTAGGTGAAGGCCAAGTAGGAACATCTTCCCCTACACCCGAAACCCTACAGCCTACGCCTAGTTGGATCTTCTTTGCAAACAGGAAATGTTCACATGTTCCTTAACTAGATGACTCTGTTTGATCCGAGTGCAGAAGCCTTGCTGCGTCGGGGTTCTGTTTAGGGGTTGGGGTTTAGGGTTCAGGGTTTTAGGCTTTAGGGTTCCTTGGAAGCATCTAGCAGTAGCATTGTGAAAAGAAGACTTCCTACGAAAATGACTAGATCCCGGGACTCGAAACTTTGCAACGTAGTCCCACTGAAGCTGTACAACCCCAGTGTCCTTTCTATTTTCTATTGGGTTCTCCATGATGGTAACCCTAACCCCTATATAACCCCTATGTTAGTATAGTTGTATATACACACACAGAGAAATATATAACATATATATATATAAACACTTTTTTTGGAGAAATATCCCCATATCATATATATAATTATATATATATATATACACATACATATATCCCTCCCAAGTCGTTCAGCATCATCCATGCCTCAGGTTAGGCGGCCATGAATTCACCACTTCCGCGAGCGAGTGCCGGGCATACCGCGCACGTTCCTTGGGTTCCCGCAGCATTGGGATTACAAAGGGCATGAGTTTGGGGGCTTAGGGTTTAATTAGGGATTCGGTTTTGGACGTATGCAAGCTGCAGGGAATAGGTGATTAGGCTGCCTATGCTCGCTGCAAACGGGGTGGCGAAGGTGTCATGTTGTAGTAAGATACTGGTGCACCTGGTACACGCGGAAAGGTCACCAGGATCCGGATCATGAAGACCCTCCAGTGGACTAGCTCTTCAGGACATCCTTGAACCCGGACTCCTACATCTACAGCAGTCCAAGGTACCTACCACAGCTGGGCCCCACAGAGCCTGGAAAAATCTCCTCTAAAACCCAGTTGCGGTACATCATCTAGGCATGCTCTGAACACAAGACTCATGAGAACTGACATGTAGTCCCGATTAAGCCTTTAAGATCCTTGAAGCACCGAGAAAAAACCCAGACATAATCCATAAGCAACATCAACAGACCATGGCGAGGTGCATCTGATACTCCCAAGTACAAAGGAGGGGTTTATATAGGGATATATGAGAACAAAGTACGTAGAGGTTGGGGGCCAAATTTGGGGCTACCAATACTGGGAGAAACAAATGGAAAAGAAGCTGGGCACTGAGTTTTTTTTAGGGCTCTACAGGGAAGATTTATGTATGGTGGGCCATCAAAATTATGGTCCCTTGTAGAGCACCCTGAATATTAGGGGCAGCACTAAGTATGGGACCAACATTTTGATAACCCCAAGGTCCTTTCATCCCCAGAAGCCCTGAACCGCTGAACTCATACAATCCCAGCGTCCCAGGTGATGGCACAGTGGTGTGAGTTGCAAATTTGCGCATTGAAGGGGCTTACGATGCCCAAGGAAAAGATGATCTTGCCCCCAAACCTCGGTCACTCTGTTTGATACTGCTAGTAAGCACGAACGTAAGAATGATAGTAACGTTCGTAGAAAAGGTGGCGGTAATGTCATCTGTTACCACGAAAGCTAGGCAACATAAAAGCGTTGGATTTTCCGGACGGGAGTACCGAAGTAGGCTAACGCAGTTTCGCAAAAAGCGTATGACCCCAAACCCTTAACCCTAAATGACTAAGATCTAAACCCCACGGGCCATGATCGCCGAATAGCAACGCTCCAAGTTAAGTTGAAAAACCAAGCCCCTGAACTGAACATCTAAACTCTCGCAAACAAAAGGCAAGCCTTCAAACGGCCGTATCAGAACTACTGTCCTCTAAACACCTCCTTTTTTGCGGCTCGATGCCAGTTTGGTGGATGGCGACTTGAAAAAATGGCCACCTTCGCGTTCTTCCAAGCCCTGAAGAACTTCTTCTCCCCCTCTTGCTACGAAAACGAAGCAGGCTGAACCAAAACATCGCTGGATTCTAGTAACCCTGCTCCAGTAAGCAAAAAAAAGGCTGCAATGAAGACGGAGCCAATCACACGTTTGCATTTCATGCTTCAAGCTCAGCCCTCTTTGGAGGACTTTGCGGTATGTTGTGGGCTGTCAAACATGATGTGTCATGCATGGGGCAACAAGGAGCGAGGTTTCCAAACAAGCGCTGGCAGCTGCCAGTGGTAAGTTTGCCTAACCTAAGAGGAGGCATGAACAACCTGAACCTTGAATGCTAAATCTTTCTGCAGGTGCCTGCGCTTGGAATCTAGTAGGGCATAGGGTCTTCAGTTTGGGGCTTTATCACGGTCAAGGTCTGTCATCAATCCAGGTCGCAGAGGGTCTGTCTTCTGATTCTGTGCAAGCATGCGGATCACAAACTCTTACTCTTTTCTGGGAATCCTACTTGCCAATGACAAGCCATGATTATACTGAGCGTTCAAGGCTCTCGGCATTTACTTCTTGGGGGATTATTAGGAAATCAAGGAATATATTATACAGGGCGTATTAATTATGTACTGGACATATTCCATTTTTCCCTACTAACTACCAGTAACCAGTAAGTTTAGGGCTCTTAGGCTTTGGGTTGGTAGAGCTTGACAGGAGAGCTGCGGAACATGAGGAAACTATGTATATACACACATATATATATACACATATGTATATAGTAATTCTAAAGATATGTATATAATTATATATATTATGCATATATATATATCTCTCTCTCTCTCTCTCTCTCTCCTTTGCACTTACCTGAAAATCAGGAGTGCCCAACAGCCCAAAGCCTAAATCCTTTGAATTTAGAACTTCGATCCTAAACCCTGAACACCTTATACTATAGCTGCTCCAGCAACCTGGGGAGGATGTCTTTGAGGATGGGTCCCCAGAAGAATTTCATCTCTGGATCCAACTGCGACAGGCCGTTCATGAAGACCCACCCCAACTCAATCACCACAACCTTGCTACTAGGATGCTCTGTAATGTCTCCCATTGGGAAAATGAAAAATATAATGGAAACTACTATTTAGGGTGTAGGGTTTAGGTTTGTAATTGGGAAGCTAGGGGTGTCAGAAGGCGCATCCTAACTGTGAGAGGCACCCCCGGATTTACATACCACACATCCCTAGTCAACATGATTAGGTACCGAAAGCGCCCGAGCTAAGTAAATTGTTGGGCATAGGTATGATGCTCTGCAATCTAAACTGGCTTAGCATATAAGTTCTTCTGTGTTGGGTACTTGGGATCGGGGGCAGTGAGTGGGGGCTGGTGGCTTTCAGGAGTTTGGAGTTACAAGCTGGCACATTGCGTATACTACAGCTTGCGCTGATAGCCCCACCGTTTCAGACCAGACTACATGTCTGAAGGTGGTTTCGGAAGTATCAAGTACATGCATCGAATTACGCTCGGTTTCGTCCTAGAAGAAAACTGGCCTACATGGTTTTCTTGCGCTGGAGGCGAAGCCCAGGATCTGCGCAACTTCCAGCTGCTAAGGCAATGAGACACAGACCTTGTAGCCAGGGGTGTTTGGGGTCCACCCATCTACGTAAAGGATGTCCAGCAAAGTGATACAAACAATCCTGCGCCACCTTTGTATAGAGTGCACTGCCAGAATCCTCCATCAAGGTATGAGGTACTTTGGGCCATGCAGGACTCTTACTGCCCGCTGTACCGCTGGAATTGACAGGCGCCGGTTGATACAAGCAACCAGCAGCATATGAACTAGAAGTATTCCCCTTAAAGGAACCCCTACAGTACTCCATCCCCTATGTAACACCTTCAAGGAGTTTAGACTAGACACCATATCTCAAATCTCTCAACTCGCAACGCTGCTAAGATTGGAGTCCTGGGACAGCGCGAAGCCTTAACAAGCCCTAGCAGTTTGGGATTTAGGGCTCATTAGTATTATAGCCTAAAAGCACAGTACCCTGTACAGCCATCTGCAGCATCTACTTAGGTTCTGAATCCCTTGGGAATTTTTTGCATATATGCACATCACACAGCAAAGTCAGGGTTGCTATACATAGGGGGCACTAAATACGATCGTGCGGTACTATAATCCGTATGATCAGGGCTCGCAGGAGGGGCAATCCTCGGTTTTTGAAACCCCAATATCTCTCATACCCTCGTACCGCTCCCTTGAACCATCAGATCCAGCAGCATCGGGGCCCTCCAAAAGCGTCTTCTTCATGCGATTCGAGGCCCATTTGCGATCCTTACGAAGCTGGGGTTCGAAGGAGTTGGTTGGGGTTTAGGGTTTTGGGGTTTACAATCCTTCTGGAGTAAGGTTTCGAGTTTTGACAGGGCAAGGCGACTTCTATGAGGGTCAGTCATGAAGGGAGTACATGGATGCACAGCAGCATTCAACGGCTCTACCACTAGTACCTAGGTTTTTGCTGGGCATTTACGGCTGATGTCCCTAACCTACTTCCCAATCCGCTGTCGCTTAAACCTTCAACTCTTGAACCCAGAAGTCAAGATTTTGAAATCCTGGAGCAGTGGAGCGTATCAAGCAGCCCAGGTTGTTCCCCTAAACCCTAAACCCCAAACCCTAAACCCTAAACCCTGAATCCTAAACCCCAAACCCCACACCCTGAACCCTGGGACCCATACTTCACATTTTGACGCCTGCAGCACGGGGAGCCCATAGATGCTGAAACCATTTACTACATCACTCACCTTTCTACCTTAGGAGGACCCCCCACCCTGTAATAGTGGTTTAATGTATTTAGCATTGGTGGGTTTAGGGTTTAGGGTTTAGGGTATAGGAATATAAGAGGACCCTAATATAATCCTTATTATCCCGCATAGCCACTATTACTGGGTGGGGGGTCCACCTAACTTCTACCTACAAAATAGACCCCGAATCAAACCTACATAAGCCATACAAACAAAGCTGACTTAGGCATCTTCCTGCAAAGGACAGATGGCGTTCATCAAAAAAAAATGGTTTAGGCCTGAATCCTACCTCTTCACTCGCATTATATATTTTCATCTCACGAATGCCTGCGTTTAAGTCTTTTTCGTTTCAGGCCTCATGATAGGGGGGATATAGGGGTCATATGGGGATGGAATTAATAGGTTAATAGGATTCAGGGTTCAGGCCTTGGGGATTAGGGCAACGCTAGCCTTGCCTCGGCTGACAAATCCCGGGACCATCAGAAAGTTCGCTGGACTAGATGCATTTCCCGAAGCGGTGTGTGGGAAATTTAGCTGCCGGGCTCCCTTTTGAGAGCGTCAGGTCTCCTTGGGATCCTGGATGGCGGAAGAACCCTCAGAACTAGTCGCGAATCTGCCCAACCTTCTTACTGGCGGATAAAGGGAATAGGGGAAAGATAATCCTTACATCCTCCCTGTTAAAGATATTCCTTCACTCCTTCCTAACACCAGTAAACCTATCACACCAGCTGCATTCAGCTGCTTGAAGCAAGGAGCCAATGTCGCATAGCTTGGCAATCGCCAGTCCATGAAGGCCAAGTGAAGGCCATCCACCTCGTACCTAATCAGTTAGAGAAATGGAGACTGGAGAAATCAATGGACAAAAGAATGAAATAGAAACTGCATGGCTCGTAGAGGGTTCTAGCGGTTGCGGAGTAGGCGCCTGAGTATCTAGAATTGGGGTTCGTGGTAGCTTGTTACCATGACCTCATCATTGTCACAAGGGGGGGCCGGGGGGGAAATGCTTCAAAATATACAGGCTGCTACAGCGTAGCACTAAACACGCTGCCCATACGCTGGTCTTTCAGCAGGACCGCGACAATTTTCCGTCTTTCTTCATATTCCCTGGCTTCGTCACCTGTGAAGCCCGGTCGGCTTTAGGGTTTAGGGTTTACATCATGCAATGAACCAACTACATGGCCCTTGAATTTCGATTTAGTTGAAGCCGTTCACATGGGAAGCCGCTACTGTGGGAGTACTGCTAGATTGGCGGTGATGTGACTGGCAATCCCTCCTCAGGGAAGAGAGGTGGGGCCCAATTCTTCTGGCTCAATCTGGAGGTTTTCCATAAATAGGGGGCCCCCACATAGGTCCCAGTAGACTACAATCCTTGTTTATTATCCAAATTGAAAGAAGGGTTTCATTGTTTTTTAGCCACCACCTATTCACACCGAACGCCACATGCCAAATCTCCACTGTTCAAGACGGACGCCCCACCGCAATAGTGAGCAGTCCCAATGAAACAGAAATAGCGGGATGTGATTAACGACGCTCACTGTCTCAACCATGTTAAATGGCAAACACCTAGTTCAACAAACTACGCGTGCTGCGCCCAAACCTCAATCTTAAAACGCAAGCCTAAGCCATAAACTCTCGCAGTTTATAAACCCTATAGAGGACATGGCCTTATTCTCCGCCAAACCAACATGCACCCCAACAGGGGGCCGAC
Source organism: Symbiodinium pilosum (assembly GCA_905231905.1). Lineage (NCBI taxonomy): Eukaryota > Dinophyceae > Suessiales > Symbiodiniaceae > Symbiodinium > Symbiodinium pilosum. Next base: position 32,909 of record CAJNIZ010045710.1, on the reverse strand, counting down.
ATTGACTACTGTCCTGTAAAAGGAAGGCTATAATATGGGGTTGAATGTTAGTGTTCGGGAGGGTAAGACTTGTAGCGTATAAGGGTCTTCAGAACTTTCCTGGCACCAAGAGACTCCAGCCATCCCCAGCACTTGATTGTAGTGCCTTCATGGCATTGAGAGCGTTTTGGGCTTTGGGATTTAGGTTTTAGGATCAATAACAGGTTTAGGATCGAGGCTTTAGGATTTCAAGAGATCTCCTTCAACATTCCTTATGGGCGCCGTGAGAAATCCCGAGGAGGGTCCCCCAAGTTCCTGCGTAACTCTGACCCGCAACAGTACAATTTAGGTTTAGGGTAGATTCCAAGTACGTTCACTCTAAATCTGACATCCTCAATCTTACTAGCTCGTAGGTCTTGGCAAGTGGGTTGCTGTACAGTGCTTCGCAGCTCAAATGATATGCACCTAAGCAAGCCCTACTGTTTGCGTTTCACGCTCCTTAACAGCAATCCAGCCAACCAGGCCTTCCCTAAATCCCAACCCTACATCTCCGCAAAGCCATATGTACATACACATGCACACACACACACACCTATCTAACATCTCATCCCCAAACCCTAAAGCCCAAACCCTTCAACCCTAAATCCTGCTAAGCCCTACTGTAAACCCTAAATCCTAAATCCTAGACTAGGCCCTCAACCCCAAATCCCAAAGCCTCAATCCTAAGCCCTAAACCCTAAACCCTAAACCTTAAACTCTAAATCCTAAACCTTATACCCTAAACCCCTAAACCTACCCTCCAAAGCCTTCCCCTGGGACGCTAGGCACGCCGGCGAAGGACTCCCAGGCCTTGGGAACCATGGAGTCCTTCGCTGAGGGCATATGGTTTAGGGTTTGGGATTTAATGTTTAGAGTTTAGGATTTGGGGTTGAGGATTTGAATTTAGGGTTTGAGTTTAGAGTCTAGGGTTTAGGACTTCTTATGGAACAAGGATTCAGGGCTTTAGAGCTTTGCGGGTTAGGGTTTAGGGTTTAGAAGGTGTAGGGATTCAGGGCTGGCGCATTGAGGGATTACGGGCTGCACGGTTTTTCAGGGTGTAGGGATTTGTGGGGTAGGGTTTGTGAAGTGGGGATCTGGTTTTGGGAGTGAGCGTTCTTGGTTGCAGTTTTCTCGCAAGTTGCAGCAGGAGGATGCGATGGCCCGACCACAACTTCGTGTCAATTTGATGTTCCATCGTGTTTTCCATGTGATTCTGAATTCTTGTTAATTGTTCAGGCCCCAAACCCTACACCCAAAACCCGAATCCCTAAGTTCCTGATATTACCCTGGATAAGCACCTAGCTACATCACCCAATGTATCCTTATCGGAAATTTGGAAAACCCTACACCCCAAACCCGAATGAAACTCTAAACCAAAAGCCAGGCCCAGCATCAATCAAGGACTGCAAGGCGCCACGTAGTACCGAGCTTCCTGGTGGACACAAGATTCCAACATGCGTTTAGGGTTTAGGGTGTAGGGGGTGGTGTCTGAAAAAGGGTCCCTAAGGGGACCCTAAACCTCAACCCCCAATGAACCCTAAGCCCAAAACCCTAAGCTCTAAACCCTAAATTGTGTAGTTGTTATGTTATGTAACTAGGGCACCACCCTGCAACACCAAGATAAGCATAATCCCTAGTATCAGCGAGCTTCCTGCGACCAACAACGATCGGCGCTTTGAGACAGTCCTGGCTTTCTGGATCTGTCGTTGGGTCTTAAGAGGGAGGCAGGGTTTAGGGAGTAGGGTGAGTGGAGGCAGAGGCCCATCATATCGGCCGGTTGAGGTTTGCCATTGCAAGCTTGAGAACGCCGTTTGCACACACCTTGCCGGTAATCCCTTGCTCCATATCAACAGGAGTGACAAGCCATGCGGATCCCTCAGGTCCTAGAACTAGCCACGCTCATAAATGCGCAGACTCTGTAGGCACAAAAAAAGGACTTCCCAATGGGACCCGCTATCTATACTCCTGGCGAAAGCATCCCCCCCACAACCACCACACTGAACAAGGTTCTACACTCATCCTGCAACCATTTCCTAACCTTAAGCCGAACGTGTGAACCTGAACTTGGCAGCATGTCCTGGCGAAGACTTCCTCCGGACTGTAGATCTTCCAATAGCAGGTCTTGGATACGAAGGTCCAGCCGTCCCTGGGGCAGCCCCATCCTGAATTGTTTGAAGGTCTAAACTTATGGCGAGGTTTGTCGTAGGGATCCAGGTTCAAGCTTAGGAAGTGAAATCGCCTTCCACCAAATGAGCCAATCATCTCTATACCCGAAGCCTTCTCCTTCCACGAACCCGCTTGCAGCCCTGATTTAAAGCCAAAATCCTGAGCACCACACGAAGCCCAGTCTCTACACGACGAAGACCGGTTTCCTGTTCGAAGCCACCTGCCTCGGAAATCCTGGGTTGCTGTTAGGGAACTTAACCTAGGTTACTATAAATTTAAGAAACCCTATTACTATGTACCCAGTTAAGTTACTATAAATCAGGAAGCCCTATTATTTACTATGTGCCCAGAATATGGTAGCTTAAATTAACCCTAAGGGTCCAAGGACCCAAACAATGTGGGTTAAGGGTCCAAATACAAACATATGCATGGAATTTGGGCCCTGCAACTCTATTATTTGGGTCCTATATACCCGTATACAGTCCCCTAATGTCCCTATACATCCCCCTATAACCCCTTTGAAAGGACCCCATTATTTGGGGTCCTTGGACCCTGAAAATTCCAAAGCAGCAGCCCAGAATCGTCTTCTCCTAGCTTGCAGATGCGTTCCGGCATTGGGGCAAATGCTCCTGGACCTCAATGGAGCATTACCATGGGGCGAGGTTTTCAACGTTTTACGGACAAGTCGGGCATAAATTTTCGTGATCGTGAGAATTACTTCCATCCATGCCTGGTAATCCATTCCCCCTTGTATTTTCAGCCTCGCCCCCGCGTTTATTAAATATTCCCGTTGTGGTATACTAAAGAAAATGTGGAATACTTAATATCATAGGGGAGGGACCCTAAATCCTAAACGCAGCACAAACCTGGGGCCCAGAAAGTCTACCAATAACATCTACCTTGTCGTATTTGGAGCCCTATACTTGAGGGGTCAGGGGTCAAGTAGTAGACTTCTGACCCACCACTTACCCCGGTTATCAACCTACTTAGTAAACCCCCTGACCCTGCAAGTCAGGTGACAGCAAGATTTCTTGAGACCTCTGGCTTTGAATAGACTGGAACTTCTGAATTCGTGCAAATTTCGGGCCGCTTATGCTAGCAAATCCCGATTACTCAATTGAACAATGCAAGCTTGTGAGGCATAACTCCGCAGAGGCTACGATGAGTAGTACTACCAGTTAAGAACAGATTCACGAGTATGTACGCAGGACCTGTGATTGTGAAGATTCTTGCAGCGAAGTCACATTTCAAATCTGATAAGCTTATGTGCTCAAGAGTGGAGATACGGTTTGCGGATGATGAGGATGACAACTTGTGTCCGGGGGTGTCGGAAGTCTCGCCTGGCACGCTGCTGTTGGTGGAAAACCTGCACTGCCTTAAGTACCCCCAAGCCGTGTGAATTGTAGGATTCCAGAGGGACCTAATGGGTGGCGCAGGAATTCCTCTAACAACAGTACGTGCACTTGGGAGATGCACTGTCCTGGTATTCCTGAGATATCACCGCCGGTTGCAAGTACTGAAGAGGTCAAAATGATAAGAATGGGGTATTGTGGTCTAGTACGTATGTTCCACCTTTGGGGACTACAATGGGAGCAGTCTGTAGTAGAGATCATCGTTAAACCGAAACCCTAATTCCTATAATAGGGGTTGCATTAAGGGACCACATGGATTATATTAATTATCCACCTGTTAATGGGTAGGGCAGTACCCAACCTGAACCGCGCTTTGAAGGTTAGGGCCACTTAGTGCGTAGCTTACTAATGCGGATAACTGGGGTTACCGGTCATTCCGTGGCTTATAGGGGTATACGTAAATTTTGCTAAGTTCCCGTGACCCCCCAAGTAGTTTAAACAGCCCTAAACCCTGAACCCCGAACAAATAAAATTGCAAGTCAATTGCAAGTTCTAAGCTGACGCTAGGAGCTAGCAGCAGCTGGCCGACCCACATGGAGCTTCTTCGGGCTGCCATGGACGGCCTGCATAACTCGGCGTCCCCGCTACATGGACCCTTGGGCGTGCGTGTAATGGCAATACTTATGAGGGTCATGTAGGGTTGTAGGGCTGATGCATGGGCGCATAGGCTTTGGGCTTGTGTGAAGGATTACAACAGGATACCACTTGGGCTTGTGAGGCTTTTTTTAATGTTTATCTTAAAGACCCGTTTCAGGATGCTGCAGCCCTCACTTAAACGCAGGTCTGAGGTAATTATGAAGTTACCACCTGGAAAGTATCGTGAACCTAGGGCAAAACGGCCAAAGGTGCATCTGACCGTTATTTTTCCTCAATATGTACTTAAGTGTACTTTCTGGGGGCCAAGAAATCACATTTAGTGTTGCAAAGCAATAGTCCAAAATTCAAGGTTGTGCAAGGAGCTTCAGGACGTATGGCATTTTGGGATACTACTGTGGGGTGATGCAGAATTTCTTCTATCAAGTGCAAGAATGCTGGGGGGATGATGTGGAGTTCTCGGTGCGCTTTCAGATTCAGAGCTTCCTTTCTGCCTAATGTCGTAACAAATGTAATCTAGGTGGGCTTATTACGAATGCTAGCAGTGTATAACAGTACTGTACTGTGAGTATAGAGAATACAAGATGTTTAGCTGTTGTAACTTGGCTTTTTCCGATACCTCAACCGTTACAATAAGGACCCTATATCTGCCATATGACTATTAGGCGGCCCTCAGTTTAGTAGGTTGAGATTACCAAGAAATCGTGCTCATTGTTGGATTATACAGGCCTAAACCCCCTTTAGCCCTGTAATCCTATCGGCCCTAAATCTCAACTCCTACCTAAACTCTAAATCCCAAATCTTAAACCCAAATCCTGCTTTTTCATCCTGACAGGGTGTAGTACTGTTTCAGTTGGCGGCTATCGCACGGACCCCAAGCAACCCTCATGACCCCCCTTTACCCACTGTACACCCCCAACCGGGAGTACTTGTAGGTTCCTAGCAACTAGAACCCACTGTTGATCCCCTTTTTTGAGGGTTTAATTTTCCTCGGACCCTGAGCAACCAAGTATACAAAGAGTTGACAGGCTTTTATCGAGGTTCAGAGCTTTGTGTTTCCTACTTATCCAGTTTCAGGCGCTGGAACTGGTGTACGAACACATTTCAAGCCTCTGCAATAGTCTCTCCATACACAATTCACCCGAAGTTCTGTGTGCCAAGCGTTCCTGAGATGTGGAGGCTGACCCTAAGCCTGGTAGGAAACTGGGGTGCTGCTAAGGAACTTAAACTAAGTCACAAGACTATGAGTATAATAGTAAATGATGGGGTTTCCTTGAACAGTAACCTTACTTTAAGTTCCTTAACAGCAACCCAGGAAAGTCACTGGGGCCTGGATGTCGAAGGCTCGTGGGTTGGTGGCATTGGCCTCGAATGCCCATGACTTAAGGTTAAGAGTGCAGGGTTTAGGGCTGAAGCTGGGGATAGCATGAAAATCTGTAGAGATTGCCTATGTATCACCCTCGACCCCCTAAACGCGAAACCCTAAACCCGCTACCCGAAACCCGAAACCCTAAACCGCGTGGGATGGTGTTTGAAATCCACCCCACCAGCTGTCCCACGAGGATGAGGCGTGGTTCTCTGGATTTCACATGACTTACGGACTGAAGTCAGGTTGGGCGGATCTATAGTGGGATGTATACAGGGTCTAGGGAGGTTAGGGTTTAGGGTTGGGGTTTAGCACTTGTATGGAATATACTGTACCTTTAGTACAGGCCTCACATCATAATCTTCATCCGAAGCTCCAAACTACTTCGAGTGATGGTCTTTGACCCCTTGATAGAAGCAAATTGCATGGCTATGGCCCGAAGTCTCCATGTCGGTACAAATTTATAGGCATCAGGGCCGTTTCCATTTTCTTTTCCATTCTCCCTATATAGCCCCAATATAATCCCAATATGATCCTTATAATCCCTAGTAGTTTCCATTTTATTTTCCATTCTCCCAATATAGGTAATATACATGGACTTAGAGCCCCAAAGTTACCCTAACCCTACAGATTGTGGGAATTTGGGAGGTGTAGGCAGCTGTCTACATCCGACCATTGTGGATAGAGTTCGAGACATTTGGGTTAGGTTATGGGCGTAGGGGTTCGGAAGGCCAAGACCCTCCAGAATCTAGATCCATTATCAGGGAATGCTTCGCACTATCTGAAATTCAAGGATCAAGGTCAATCTACCCCTCAAGTTCTGGGATTGCGGCTGCTAGCGCATCGAAACTGATCACCTCCCGCTGATATGAAACGCAGCCTTGCCACCCCTATGTAATATAATACTAATCCTCCCACAAGAGACATGATACTGGGACCGTATAATAAACACTTGATCTCGGCGGGGGGGCCGCTCAATATTATCGGAACATGGGGGCTAGCTGAACCTTAAAATCAGTCATGACTGATTCCTCAAGTGGGGCCTCAATGTAGATGCACAAAACTATACTGCTCATTATTGAGCCCCAAAAAGCTACCCCCAATTGTGGGAACCCCCACATACTACCATTTCAGGGTTCAACCAATCCCCGCGGAAGAGAGTATCAGCGTCGAGTCATCCTCAACTTGGCCGTGATTTTGCGTACGAGTCGCATGCGGCGAAGGAATTACGGCCAGGAAGTGTACCCAGTAAAGGCCCGGGTCTGTGATGTTCAGGGACATAGTCCAATTTTCCTTACTTCTCCAGTTTGACCCAACTGCCGAGTGTACGCAGGAGGGCCGGAAAGTCTATCCCCTACCAACAAGCTAGGCCAGGCGGGAACGCGGGTACGATTCTGAACTGAGGTCTGTGTAGTACTAAGATGGGGAAGTGATGAATAAGTAGACGAGTTTGAACCCTAAACCGTATGAAAACCCTAAATCCTGTAAGAACCCCATATACACACCATGTACACCCTACAAAAAACCTTCAACGATCCTATAGAACTTTTAAACTCTACATAAAGTCACATAAGCTAAGCACTATGATAATAAAGAACAACAAACAATGACAAATCTGCAAAAAACAAACCTTATAACCACTACATCCTAAACCTTAAATAGAGACACCTAAATCGAGCCTTGTTTCGACAAGGAAACCTTCGAGCCAAGATCTGCGGAAAACCTGTGGATTGCCGGCTTCAGCGCTGAGGATATGGTCCTTCTGTAAGAAGGTTACACACATTCAAATGGGGTTTGGGGTTCAGTTTCGTGGGTTTAGGAGTTAGGGTTCTTGTAGGGTTTGGGCTCAGGGCTTAGGATGGAGGAAACATTGCACCAGCCTATATGGTAGGGTTCTACGTATGGTCTCCACCGATTCAAACCCAAATGGAGTTCAGAGCTTCTCTAGGAGCCCAAACGTCCGTCCACAAGGATGGAGGACATCTTGCACAACCCTATATAGCCCGCAGACATGTGGGGTTAAGGGTGACGTTTTGGGATGGTCCTTCCGTTGCATACTCGATCTAGCAGGGGTTTAGGGGAAATCTTGCACCAACCTAGGCTCTTACGTTTGGTCTCTCCCGTTGACACCAGATATATACGCTCAGCAAAAACCAAAGAAAAACATTACCCTAAGCTCGTCAGCTCATTATCTGCAAGCCCTCAGTCAAGAGAACTTACAGCCTCAAGATTGTTTCGAAATGTCCTCAGCGGAACGGACCCAGGCGAAGACAAAGGGCGCCCTTCCGAGGGGCAAGGGCGTTGTGGCGCGCACGTTCACTTGAAAAGCCTTAGTGGACGCAGTATGTTCTAGTTGGTGCCTGCATAAACGGAAACGCAAAAGTGGAATCATGCTGCTCATCACTCAATCCCACAGAATCCTCACTAACAATAATAGTACTAATAATAATAGTAATAGTAATAATACTAATAGTAATAGTAGTAACAATAGTAATAGTAATAATCGTAATAATAATATCAAGCATTGTTATGCCCTGCAACTCTCCCCATTCTAGCCATGCCCCAGGGAGTAACTGCTTAGGCTCCAGCTTCTGGACTCCTAACCAAGATCCTACGTAATCCCTACACAATCCTATATAGCCCCAGCTTCCATTTCAATTGTCCATTTTCTTTCCAACCTTGATTTTCCACTATGGGGGGAATTTCCCGGACAATTACCTTCCAGCTTAGCTACAAGAACCAGAGCCACGGGAGTAGCGATTAGCGTTCTTGAGTGGCCTAATGCGCGGCAATCCCCTGACCCTAATCAGCAAGCCCTCATAACGAAGATTCCCCGTAACACAAACTATGTGGGGGGGGGGGGGGGTGTTAGGGGGAGAGGGATAATGATTGAGGAAGGGGATTATCAAGGGTTCTGGACGTGCCTTAGCTTGCGCATCTTTCAAGCAGAAGCATTGATGGCCGCTGACGTTTACATTGTTCCTCTGACCATTTTGTCCTCATCCTAACTACTATTGTCCCCCTTAAGTAGATAGAATATGGCTTTGGGGTAAAATATAATAAGATCCCCATACACCCCATATTCTATCTACTTAAGGGGCACTATGTAACCCATGGCTCTGCTATCGTTGTTTGGGCGGCTGGGGCTTAGCTTTTAAAAAGTACGTGGACTGTGAAAGTAGCTAAAAGAATAGCCGGACATGCATAAAACTGTCGCGGGCGTCATTGTTCTAAGTGCCTTTCATGGGTGTCATTGTTCTAGGGACCTTGTCGGTCATCGTAAGGCTCTTGCTTTCTGGCTGTACCAGGCATTTTTGGGGTTATAAAGGGGCCATATAGGGGTCATGGAAAAGAGAATGAAAACTACTATAATGGGTTAAATAGGGACTACTATAAGGATCCTACGCCAATACGTTCCTCAAGAGGGAGCTGCGAGGATCCTTTTGAAATACTGGCGTCGATCCGTCCTAATTCTGCGGCGCTAACTTTTCCAATAGTACCGATTGAAGTCCCATGACTAAGTCTAACAATTACCAACAATGTCTATTCACCTGAATTGGGCCCCAAAGACTATAACTTATGCCTATATTGGCCTTCAAATCCACAATCAACACCTACATTGGGCCGTTTAGAGCCCGAGGCCATCCCGAACCGAGCTACTTCTGGAGTCCCCCTTTCCTAGGTTGCGAATAGTAGTAATACTCATACCAGGAGCAACCAATGCATAAAGAAAAAACAGACAACCCTAAACCCCAAAAGCGGCAGACAACCATCCCTGAGCCCAAATCTCCTGAACAACAATGACCCAGAAGCCTCATCCACCTCGACTTCAAGAACGCCGCTGCTCGGCCAAAGCAATTCCAGGTCCCACATCGTCGAAAAGTTCCAAGGCCGCCAGACATCCTTCACGTGTCAGGTTTGAACTCTGGGCCTTTATGAGGTTTAGGGTTTTAGGGTT
>CAJNIZ010045710.1:0-23310 GCA_905231905.1 Symbiodinium pilosum | reverse complement strand
GTATGGGCCCTTCATCCTAGGGTCCTTTTATATATGCACTAGCAGCGCACTAATGCATTCATAGCCGAACTATAACTCTACTTCTAAGCGCAGTTGTAAGTCCCTTAGGGTCGCCTTATGTAGTTATGACTGGATTATGAAAGTGCCAGTTGTAACTGGATTGAAATTACCCTGTTCACCTCCATGTAGGGTTTACGGGTGAAGGGTCCTTCATGCTCCCACGTAATTGCCTTGTTGGTGCTCTGCTGTGATCCCCTTCCAGAAAACCATGACACACCCAAAAAGAGACTACATAGCATGTGTTGGGAATGCAGTAATGGGGGTTTGGCAAAGAACGGTTTGAGTGCAATACAGACTGGGAATTCCATTGATTCAAGGCCTCGAGTTTCACAACAATGCGGTGGGCTGCCACTCCATTTTTATTTATGGGTCCTGCACTCAGGACGGATGAACCCGCTTGCCTGCACCAAACATCAAGGCCACGTCCCAAATCATGTATCAGGTCCTACACCCTCAGAAAAACTGTCATCTGCGTTACAATCGCACTATGTTTATTGATGGTGTGCATCCTATTCCATATACAGGGCTCCAAAACCTGGATGTCACTTTGGGAAAGAGAAGTCTAGCTATGCGCATCATGCGGGGCTTGCTCGGAGGACTCTGCGAAGGTTGCTTTCTGTTTCATTGCGGATCTTTTTGACTTCGAGGCAAAAATGAAACCTGACATTTCCAAACCCAAAACTTGGGCCCCAAGTCCTCATCCCTAGATTTCAACCCCTAAGCCCGATAGACTCCCAAAACTCCATACTGTGCGAAAAAGCAAAAGACCACTCTCACATCAGCCAGAGCATCCAGCGTCTGCACAGGTGGGCATGATCTGCAAGAGCTTTGGTCGATCTGCTCCATGGAAACAGTCTTCGGAACTTGCCTCAAGGGGCACAGTTTCGGGGGCTTGTTGCTGACGAATTTGAACTCCGTCATCATGAGAGGGAAATCCTGCAAGTTACAGCATGTACATATTAAGTTGATAGCTTGACTCTCAAGCACTGCGTTCAAAAGCAACAGCGCAGTGGAGTTTTGGGTGCGTGCGTAGAGGACACATTGGAATTTCATGAGTTACACAAGGACGCTGTAAAATGCCGCCTTGTGTGAAGTTTCGAGAGGATTCGAATAGCTTACTCGGCGGCAGCTTTTCTTCTAATACGATGGCAAGGGCATCAATGAGTTTCCGTCAAAGCCTTCCACAAAGCCTCTGCGGCAGGAAGCGTGAGATAGTTCTGAGCAGGAGTTTCCACAGACCCCTTCTCCCAACAGTGTTTTTGGCACGTTTCGGGTATAGGTCCTTCCACAAATCCATATTTGGGCCGCCTACTAAATATGGTATTCATAGGGCCTTAGTATACCTACAATAATCCTTTAATGGAACCCACTGGGGGGTGGGGTATTGACCCAAGGTGCTATTTGTATACTTGGGTAAACTCTAAACCTGACGCCTTGGCACTTAAAAACAAGTCTTAGAATCTCACCTGCGAGGCGGTGAGCTTTAAGATTTTCCTACCAAGTAGATATGGGGGTTTCCAAGAATTATGGGTACCCTTTTTGGCGGGTCCTTGTAATAAGGATTATCGTGTACTAGGGTCTATGTTGGGGTCTCCCTATGTAGGGAAACCACCATATATGTTACGAGGCACTAGTGTTACCCATACGAACTATCATACGGATTATAGGATATCACCTGGTTGTACGGATTGCTGCAGTGGTGCTGAAATGGACGCGACAGACTAAACCGCAAAGACCCGACAATAAACCACACTATACCTAGCCCCTTAAAGGCACCCTAAAGCGGGATATACCAGTGTAGGTCTAGGTATCCTTGCAAGCCGACTATGAAGGACTTATCTTCGAGCTTCCACACTCAAGCAAAGCAAGCAGCTGATCATGGTCAAAATCTGTAGGTACGTACTATCTTCCTGCAAATATTGCCAACCTGACAAGGAAGCTATCTTTGACATGATGAGTGAGGGAACGAGTTTTTCTGGTAGCAGACAAAGGCCTCAGCAAAGTCCAAGAACTGGCACGCCCATTCCGGCCGACGATTCGCTTCCATGACACAGAGAAGGTCACAAGGATAAGTGCACCTTACTTTCCACACTCGCAGAAAAAGCTGAACCAAAAAAAAAAAAAACACGCAAGGTCCACAACAGATCTTAACCCCAAAATGCCTCTTAACCCCCAAAACGGCTTTCCACGCCGCTTAGAAGATCCATACCAAGTCCCTAAGCCCTCAGCCCCTTAGGAGCTGTAGTCAATGTTACCCACACAATTCAAAGACATGGGTTCCTCATCAGGGACTAGAATAGGGGCTATCCTAAACTACAAGAATGAACCCTGTCCACTACTAAGGTCCCTTAATAAGCCCAACATTGACAATAGCTCATAGGTCCCTGAATCTGAAGCCCGAAACCTTTCAACGGTACTAACAACAAAGGGGGTCTGGTTTTCCAACCCCCATGATGACATAATGAGGACCCTGTGACTATCAAAAGGCTCTCATGGGGTCCATAATTCTAAGGCTTTGGTCTTGAACCTCCTTGTTAGCTAGGCCGAATAGACCCTAGTTCCTCAGGGACAAGCAAGCCGCAGCAGCAAATGCCGGCGGCAAATCTTGCGCCCAACATGGCAGGTGCAAACCAGAGCTTCTGAGTAACCCTTCAGTCGGGCTTGGGGCGGGGGAGCGGCGGGTGTAAGTGTGGAGCTTAGATTGCGTTCAGGCTTCATGGTAGGGTTTGTGATGGCTATGGCTTTATGGGATTTGGGGTCACGTGCTATTAAGCCATACTCTGGGGTTCATGGGTCGTTCTGAGTATGACGAAGATGCTGGTACCCCTACATCTTCATGGCTCCTGACATGACTTTATGCGTAATTGATAAATCATATCAAAACCTGCGAGAAGCTGCGCAAGCAAACCTGGCCATAACTCAAAACCCAGACGCCTGGGAGGATCTAAAAAGCAGATCCCCTATATAGACCCATTATAACCCCTATATAATCCTCATAAAATTCCCCCAATGGTTCTAGGGGATCTAATTTTTAGATCCTTTTGGGGGTCTGGGAAGCACAACTAACAAACTTGAAGCCTGAAATTTTCTTGTTCTGCTGAGGAGGAGCGCTTGCCTGCGTTTTAGCTTCCTGCGCTGCATGTTGCAGAAATATCGACAAGATAATTGCTACTACATCTGAGCTTGAAATCCATGTTCGACTCCGTCCCTTAAGGTCAGCAATACCATTCGAAGAAGCTTAGTACCATGCAACCCCAGACTCATCGTTGGCGGATAAAAGCCGCACGGCTTCTACATTATCTTCATCGCCAACAGGCCAGCACTTTCCTACCTTGGACCTTTTTTCCGGGGAACATCTTGGAGACACCAACACCTGAACCAAAAAGTAAAATACTGGCCCAAACCACACAAAATGGTTCGTTGTATTCGACATACTTTGTGGCTCAAGGCAGCAAGAAAAGGTCTCACGTCAAGGGTTGACGGGCAAACTCTTGCGGGATACCACTCCAAGATTAAAAAAACTGTACACACACACACAAAGAAAGGAAAACAAGAGTGCGCAAGCAGCCTTTCCAAAACCTATGAACCCTACAACAAACCTTAGATCACTGCCCCGCCCAGCCACCCTGGCCCAAACATACCCCGAAAGGATTTGCAAAGAACACTGGTCTCACCAAATCTCACCGGAACCCTAGAGCCCAAACCTAAACCCTGAAGAAGGAGCCTGAGCGATGCATGCCTGAAAGGCACTCACTTCAAGAAGGACAGAGGGCATGCACCCTTGAGCCTGTGCATCAGGGTCTGGAAGGTTTCGCATTGTGGGATCTACGGCTGTAGGACGGTTATGGTGACTGCTGCAAAGATAGCCGGTTACTTCTTACAAGAATAACAATAACATTACATGCAAGAGCCTTTGTGCTGCAAAGCAGCACAAAGGGCACCACCCAAGCCCCCCAACACAATTCCTTGGCGTTTCCTTTACAAAGCCTGGAAACATGCAAACATGGAAAAGAGCTATGAGAGTTCTGACAATGGGCAACCCAAAACGGAACCCCTAAACCAAACCCTAGACCCATCTGTTAACCTGCATAGGGCATAGGGGTCCAAAAGGAACCTTCATTCATGGCAGGCTGATGGCGCTGGGAGGGCCCAAGGTTGGGTTGAGAGTTTAGGGGTTTTGGGGTTTAGGCTGTCGGGCTTAGGGTGAGCAATTCCAAGGGCCGTGATACACAAAACAGCCAACCCCTGACAATGTCTACTGTATCATGATTCCACCTCCGGACTTTTAGCTGCTGGAGGGGTAGCTCGGGTGGCTTTGCTGAACAAATCCTAAGAGTAAACGGTGTCTTCTGTAGCTTTGACCATGTCCTTGCAAAATGCGAAGTTTAGGCAAGCGGGTCGCGGTTCATGGTTTCAGGTTTACGGTCCACCCGGAAAGCCTTAGGTTCGTTGGATTTGAGGTTTAGAGTTTAGCCGGCTGCCGTTCAGGGAAGTCTGAGGCCTAAACCCTAAACCCTGTTCTTGGGATTCCTCATCAGCGTGTGGAAACCTCCAATCCTCAAGTACCCCAAACGGTAGGTCTGAAACACGGAAAGCCCGCATAGAAGGAACGTCCTAGTTTCCGGAAACTAACAATACTACTCATACTCTCAATACGCATACTAATAGCAACGAATTCAAATACCATCCGTAAACTTTGCCATGCACCTCAGGTGTTCCCCCCTCGCCCAGCAACAGTAGTGTGATCAGTAGATCTAGAGGGACGTTACCACGATTATCTCTTGCGGTCACCATTGGTAAGTGGGGGAAGGGAGCACGCCAGGCAAACTTACCTCGAATCTCTAGCTGTAAGCTGCAGCGGCTTTTTTGCCCGCGAAGCATCACCGTGTGTATGAGGTCCTAGGGGACTTTGTAAGGTGGGTGTGAGCATACGTTCAAAGTTTGGGGCACAGTTGATAGCCTCCTTACTTGGGTCTTCCGGCACTTTAGAGGTTCGAGCTCTAGCTCCAAACCAGGGTCTAACTTTCCTGACTCTACTCCCCTCCTCAGACCTCATGACACCGCCATGCATCCGGATCTGAATAACGCGAACTGCTCTGTACAGCACATGACTCATTAACCGCCCCCTGGATTCCTTCCAAACTGCTGAAAAACACAACCCACGTAAACAACCCAAAAAATGCGACCACCCCGAAATGAGACCAGCACAACGTTGGGGACAACTAGGGATGGTTCATTGGGTTCCATGTTGGTAGAGGATAGGGGTAACAAACTCCTCATCAAGTCACTCTACTCGTTCTCCCATTTCTGCCCACATGAGTGCCTAGAACCAGAGCCAAGATCCCTCAACCCTAAAACCTGTGTCCAACTCTGGATCATTGAGTCAAAGCCCGTAAGCAAGTCGTAAACTACGGTCAAACTCCTTGGCACGGTCTAGGGGTTTATAAAGGGTTTAGGGTACAAACCCTCCTTTCCTCAGTTCAGAGGAATGCCAGGGTGCAAGCTAGCGAGATGAGTCCTGTAATCTTGGATGTTCTTGACATGATTCTTCATCAGGCCGCGAATGTGCCCTTCCCCAAGCTACTGTGGAACCCCATACGGCCCCATCTAAGGGGACAATAGTCTAGGAAGGCCAGTGTTCAGGTTCCATGTTGGACTTGGGCCAGGTTATGGGGCCTGCCGAGCCGGGTGCACATGAGAAAGTCTAGCCATACCAACCCCGCATCTTAGTATCGGGATGGAATGATCCTCTATCAGGATCTTAGCGCACCTGCTACGTGGACATGAAACAGTAGGAATGACAAAAACACCCATGACAAGGAGCTGTGCAGCTTGACTTGTGCTGGCCGCTTGCTCCTAGAATCATGAGTCCTCTCCAACCGCCCCCCGCCCCCCTCGTTCAGGAGTTGAGGGTGAAAGGTTGATGGTTCAGCAGCTGAGGTCTCAATAACGCGCCAAATCCTCGACTTATGCATATGGATTCTTAGGCATTTAAACCGTTGACGAGCGCGATGCCACGATCGAGGAGCTTTTAGCCTCCTTTTTTCCTGGGTTGGGGTGGACTCATGCCAGAACTTTTCCCTGCAATATTGCAAGCTATATCGTGAGGACGTTACAGTGAAGAGTGTCAAGGCGTTTTGAGAACATGGCCTCGCATGCCTTGCGGGGACCTGTATCCGTTTAGCATCGTTTCCACCTCTTCTAGAGATGGTCTCAGAACTTACGCCCGCAATGCGTTATTGCACTTAAGCCCTATGGGGCCTAACCCTAACCCTATATAAACCCTGAAACTTCAGCCCACAAGAAGCCCGCCAGAGAGCCCCAGGTCCCAAGTGCCTTGGAACGCCTTCACACCCTCACTGAACTTCCAGCACGCCAGGAGGATTCGAAAATTTCCCGTCACGCCCGCCCAGAAGAAGGTCAATCCTCCAAAAGACATCGGGCCTTTGATATGTGCAGCTGAGAATACAACCTTCGCAGTTAAGAACTTAACGTTTTTGGTCCTAGCATGACAGTCACAATTACAACTTATAACAACCATAACCCTCGTGCCAACTCTACTTGGAGTGATAAAAAGGGAAGAAAGGAAAAGGACATGCGTTGCCATTGCGCTTGCTCTTCTAGCCCGCCGAACTCATCACTGCATGTTGAATCTTGGGTCCCAGTATACCCACCGACCGAGGTGTATTACACATGTACACATTTACACAGCAACATATCTACACTAGGATTCCTGGTGTTTACGAAACCTTCTGACCGTGGCCTGTAGCTTCAGCACACACAGGCCAAAGCCCTATCACACTTGATGAACCGTATCTTCCTTTCAACGAAATACTCCTTTCAAAGATGTCTACAGTATGGTTGACACCTCAATCAACAGGACTTCTCCTCAACCCTACACTGTACTAGACTCCGGAATGAACAAAGTGGAGTCTCCAACGTTTATGTTACACGTTTGGCTGATCTTTGAAGGAAATGTCTAAAAATTGGTGGCCACCTTGAGATATCATTATCGGAAGGATTAATCAACTAACTCTTGAAAGGAAGCCTCAGGAAAAAACATCGGAGGATCGTAGCGACTGCCGGCGTTTGAAGTGTCCGCTGTATGGCGCTTTTCACTTCACCCGGCATGGGCTCGAATTCTGCCGCTTTGCGGTACTCAACTAAACAGGGTGCGTCAGTGACGACTTTTGGGTTTAGGCGGTTGGTGAGAGGATGTTGGGTTCATGGGATTCACAGGGGTGAAACGGCCATGTGGCTTTTCAGAGTTTTGCTTGCTTGTTGTGATACCAGCAAATCGTTCTTGTCATAGGACGGCACCATGACACCCCCCCGCCTCCAAATAGAAAGTCTCCCCAAATCCTAATCCCCAAAAGGTTGATTTATTAATCATTTAAAGCTTATGGAATCACTGTTTGAGGTTGGTCAGGGACACCCCTAGGTGGGTACCTACATACAATAATCACATAATGGCGAGGTCTAGATTTGCCTGCTTTAAGGGAACCCACCTCATACTCACCCACCTGGGGGGGGTTCCTTGGGCGGGGGGTGTGCGGGTGGTGGTCGTCGAACCCTATGAGATTCTACCCTTCTCCGAGTGGCTTCGGGAGGACAGTACTGTCGGGCCTAAATAAATAATCCACAACAACATTTTGAAGTCCATTTGAGGTACCCCATTCTGCAGCTATACATGGCATCTAGGACGCTGGCATGGGGAATAGCACAGAATCCTACATTACACCCTCTTGACAAACCAGCAACCAAATCATCTTTGGCGGCCTTGAGTAGCTAAACATTTTGAAAAGTCAGTGCTTCAGGGTTCCCTAAGGGTCCAAGTACCCAATAATCATATACTTACCCAAAACCTGTATCACAATTCCTATTAACAAACCCCCAAGTACCCAATTATTGGGTACATGGACCCTTTGGCCAGGCTTTAGGGCGGGAGGCCCCAGCCAAGGCCAGGGTTGATGGTTTAGGGTTTTGGGTTTAGGGTTTAGGGCCCGTAGCAGTTTCGAAAAAAGCCGCGCTGCCCCAACAGCGGTCGCCACGGATGACACACCCTCCAAGCACACAATCTATACGTGACCCCCACTCTGGGGGGTCTAGGTGGGCTAGGAAATGTTGTGGAGGGTCTTGTGCAATTCATGGCCCATTGTGACCAGGTCATTGACGTTTTCCCATCCCATGTGGGTGCCCAAGACTCCATCTACTTTGCTGCTCAAATATGTATTTAACAATTACTTAACCCTAAACCCTTAACCTTTATATGTGCCGTCTTAGCGCTAAAACCTCTGCCCTGGATATGCGAGTCGAAGCCTTCAACCCTAGACGCAAAACCTCATCTCAAACCCACACCCCCCAATAGCGACCACCAGAAGATGACCATCATTGAACTGAAGCTCCTACCCAGCTTCGAAGTATACGGCATATATGGAACCTCCCATATTGGGACTCCGAATTTGCGGAAATCCGAATCCGATATACTCGCATAACGGCCACCTGTACCTTCTATGGAGTCTTCGGGAAGGCTGTCTGGCATTTTCCTAGATAGAGGCAGGCTGCTTGCTACCCTGTCTACCAGGTGCAGAAGATTTGGCAAGGAGCCACTGAAGACTTCCTAGATAGGTCAATGGGACATATAACCTAGGCTTTAGCTTGAGGGGTTCGGGTCAGAACAGTGGAGATTCATTTGAAAGGAAATTCGAAACAGGAACTGGAAACTGGGATGATGCAAGAAGTTAGCTTCAGGAGACTTGATCTAGGTACATTACGAAGTACCGGCCTTGTCCTTGACCGTAAATACAAAAGATGAAAGGGCATCATCTGGTTACGCTTCGGGATTCCCTACCTACTTTATCATCGTTCCACCGTCTGAGACCCCACGAGGCAGTCTAGCATATAGCCATATTGAAACTTTCTACCAAAACCAACGTCTTCGGACGAGGACAAGTCGTGTCGACGTCATCTGCCCAGCGAAAGCGGCATTAGGGCGTGAGGGTTTACATGAGGCTGTATGTTGGCGTGCGGTTTTGAGGGAGGGGCGGTATGTTGGCATAAGGTTTCGAGGCAGGGCTTACGGACGTCCAAGAGATTGATAACACAAAGCTTGAATGAGCTGCTCACCAAGGTCCAGCAGCCGCCAGACTGAAGCGTGGAAGAGGTGCAGCCAACTTTGCTTTCATGGGATCGTGGACCAAACCCCCCTTTGATGTGGGGTGTCCCGTTTGTTTTTAATGCTTGGAGCCAAGCCCGCACCCATTGTTTTCACCGCCTTCCTAGGGCTTGCAGCTCTGCCGCAACCCTGGGATAGTTACAGAACCTGTTGGAGTCTTGTGAGTGTAGGGTGACTTATACGACTCAAATAATTTGGCACCATAATACAGTCGGTGTCTGAAGCCTGGGTGTTTGATAGACCTTGGGTGCCCGAAGAGGAGGTATGGTAGACAGCCCCATGAATGTTTGCTTGCACTTTTGCTGCAAGCGTTGCGGGCGCTTGCCGTGCAACGGCAACGTGAAACACTGGACTCGTCATGCATTTGCAAGGTAAAACCACAAACAGTTTGAAGCTGCATGCATTTCGGCCTTATCATGACTTTAGGCTTAATTCGCAATGCATTTGGGAAGCCACTAGTTGTTTGGCACTGCGGTACTGCCATGCAGTCAGTGGAGTCGCCTCCACATGTGAGACGATCTCAGAGTGTAAGCATACGGTTGTACCCCCGAACAATCCTGTCGCGGCCCCTGTCTTTTTCAGAAGAATTATAGAACAGGGGCTCTCCCAAATCTCATGACGCCCAGGGGTACAAGCCTCGAGGGTCCGAGGTAAAGTCCCACGGTCCGAAGCAAACTCAGCGCCTGCTGCTACGCGGCTGGGCTGCCTCGGCAGGCATCATGAGTCTTCACTCCCGCCGCCACCGCCACCACCTCCGCCGCCGCTGACGCCCCCACCACCAGCGCCACCGCCACCACCACACGCCGCCGCCACTTCTACCCCACCCCCAGCACTTAAGAAACTCCCAGAACACACTTGAAGCACCTGCAGCTTTTGATACGGAGTGCCAGAATGGAAAAGAAAATGGAAACTACATTCCTGGGGGCTACTGTAGATTAATTATATAGGGCTTAATTGCCCCTAACGGACGTGGAACCCTAAGTCTGGCATTGAATAGACCAAGACTACCGTCCTCTGGGAAGGGCTTGGACTCGGGCCTTCGGAAGTCTGCGACCCTGAACGGCAAAAGAGGTCTGCTTGTATTATATTGGAGGCTACTCTCCGGCTTGTATGCGGCGGTCTATAGGGATGAATTTCTGCATGCCCTGCACTGACCACCGTTCATTCCTTTGCAGCTGCTTACCGCCAGTGTTGTCCTGCACTACCTGTGGCGTGCAATTCCTGCAACGCCTGTTCTCTACATGGCCTCTCCAAGTGGGAGACCAAGGCCGCAAAATTCCCTTGGATGCATGTGGCCGGCATCTCACTATTACTGGGAAAGGTTTTCAGGCTTGTGACCAGCCTTCAAAGCGGTTCTCCAATATGTAGGATCTAAGTTGCGCCTTCAAGGAAGGTGACATCGTTTGTTGTGCGCATAGCCCCTCTAAAGGGTCCCCCTATTTTGGGGAAAATACCACATGCCTCCCCCAAACAAAGAGCCACCCCCGCGACAGGACAAAGGCCGTTTCATGGCCCCTTCATGGAGGCTTCCATGTTAACTCGGGGTCATGTAGGGTTTAGGGGTTTAGGGGTTTAGGTTTTAGGGTCCTACTTCGGAGGATCAGGGAGGCTTAGTAAGTATACGTATAACTTTTAACTCAGAACTTACAACTTATAGCTCCTATAAGCCATGCGTATAATGACCTCAGTTATAAGTCTCCCTGACCCTCCAAGTATGAGTCATATGTGTGGCCCTAAACACTAGACCCTTAACCGCGATGGCTTTGAGAGCTAATCTTTTCTGATCAGGGGGCCCTACAGGTCGAAGTACTTTATTCTTACCCAACACCCGTACCATAACTTCCTTCTTACATCAACCCGTACCATAGTTTCCTTCTTACATCCAAACTCCAAGTATCTGATTACTGGGCACTTGGACATTTTGACAAAAGGACTGCTGGCTTCGTGAACACCATGACAACCATCAAGAAGACTTTATAAGTGCACGCACTTATCCCCAGTACAGGTCCTATAGAAAAATACATATGGCCCAAGTTGTAACTTCGTGGCCTCTCCTGTAGCATAGGGTCTTGAAGGCGCAAATCAACCTTGTCTCATGCGAAGTGCATCTCGCCAAGGAGCTAAACTCCTGGACCCCCAAAGTATGTAAGATCATGTGAACAATGGCCTTTTTGGACTCTACCTACATGTTTACCAATTATGTCACCTACTTGGGGGGTCCAAGCAGTAGATAACCTGGGCCCGGAACAATTATACAGGAACTCTATGGGCCCAATTCATAACCTATTGAAGTACTTGGAGAGGGTAAATTCCTAGGGGAACCCAAGCACAAACCCCGAAGAAGGAGACTGGGATACTTAGAAGGGAACCTAGAGGTTACTTAGAGGGTCTGTGCTATCTGGTGGGTCCCTTGGAGCCTTACAGTCCCCTCAAGTGGATAGAATATGGGGTATATGAGAATCTTTTTATACTATACGCAAAGCCATATTCTATCTACTTAAGGGGGACTACATAGTGTCTAGGGTGCAGCTGAAATTCCGGAGCCGGCGTTTGCAAGCTTCACATTTGCGTCTCCTTACTTGGCAGCTTCGCCGGATTTTTAACAGGTGCACCGTTTTATCATACGTGTGGTGGAAGGTTAAAACCCTAAGGGTCCAAGTAACCAATAATCATATACTTACCCAAAACCTGTACTACAAATTCTTTTCACAAACCCCCAAGTACCCAATTTTTGGGTACATAGACCCTTTGGGAATGGGATGAGGCTGGTGGTTTTCTCGGCTGGCATCGCTTTTGTAGATATCCACTTCTCCGTATCTGCAGGAAGGGTGAAGCCTTTGGAAACCGTGTAGGGTTTAGGGTTTAGGCTTTAGGGGCCTTACCCACCACGGCCTACAACAAATCTGAAAACTCACAGCACCCGACACCACTAAAGCCTAAAGTAGAGTTTTACCCAGAAACAAAGCCGACAACGACGGTGTCCGCAACCCTGACCCAAAGAGTCTAAGTACCAAATAATCATACACTTTCCGAAAACCTCGTTGGAATGAGTATTACCAATAAACCCAAGCACTTAGTTCATAATCACTAATACTTGGACACTTAGGATAAACTTACTGGTTGTCATCAGGAAGGATCACCAAATACAGTATCGTTTCAGTTCTCTTGTTCATTCCCCGAACCCAAAACTGGATGGCTGTTTCCTTTTGCTCCATTCCTCTCCCCCCTAAATCCTAAGCCCTAAGCATCATTACTGTTACTACTATTATTACTATTATGAGTTTATCTGAGAGCGTTTCTGGGATGTTTGATATGCAGCAAAGTGACTTCCCCGCCATTCTTCAAAGCCCCAAATGGCCCAACACAGGCACTCGTACAGCCCCACATAGTTTCATAACATTTGCACTCCACAAAGGGCTGCAACTGTATCGACGCTCCACCGTTAGGTTCAGGCTCTTCCCTAAGGGTCCAAGTACCCAATAATCATATACTTACCCAAAACCTCTACTACAATTCCTATTACTCCCAAGTACCCAATTATATGGTACATGGACCCTTTGGGCTTCAGGTAATGCTTTTAAGGCTTAGTTCAGGACATGAACGTGACTGTTGGCCTTGCAGTATCGATACCCAAACGTATCCTCCAGGAGACTTTAGAACAAGTGTCCGTACTCGACTAACCCCTAGCCCCAATACCACAAGAACAGCAAAATAGTGCAAAGTTACGTCTGGAACTGCGCCCCTGTGACTATCCCAAGTTGGTAGCTTCCAAATACGGTGAGACTCCATCATGAACCCCCAAAAAAAACAGGAATCCTGATTACAGCAATCTCCACAAATGGACCCTTGATCTAGGAAACCCTCATAAAATCCCGCAAGCCATAGACCATAACCCACAAATCCACTGTAGCAGCCTAAACCCTAAACCCACTCCTACACTGTGCCTTAAGCACTTCACGGCTAGGGGTTTAGAAGTCAACCAAGGGTTCCGAGAACCTTAATGGTAGGTGGACCCCCCACCCAGTAATAGTGACTGTAGGGGATGACGGAAATTTCATTAGGGCCCTCTTATAGATTCTACTAACTTCTAGATTAGTTTAGGGTTTAGCATTCAAGGTTTACTCTAAGGGTCCATCATACAATAATCATATTCTTGGAGATTCTTGTAGTATGGCTCGTTATTAAGGTTTTGGGGGTATATGGCCATTATATACTTTGGCCCCTTGGGTTCAGGGTAGATACGCCACACCTGAAGCGCCACCCCCTTTTTAGCTCGCACTGGATTTTTCAATGGGATGGGACCTTCCCACCAGGTCACCATATAACCCTTGTTATTATGGAACCCTACCTAAATCTTAAACCCTTATCATGGGCACTCCCACAAAAGGACCCCTCCTGTGTAGAAACCCCGCGTCTGATGTGCCGTCTCAGCCAAATGATGCTTATACTCTTATCTTTTGCCATTCTGACTCGCCAGCAGCTAATCATTCCCAACATACTGCAACCTCCCTGCCTTCAGTAGTGATTTAGAGTTTAAACCTTCATTTTTCTGATGCATACTGATTTTCCAAGGTTGGGGGGAGCCAGTTTTGTCAGATCATCAGAGCGCTTGATCCATAGCCCCCCAATCAAAGGTGGCCTGATATCACAAAATACTGCCACGTATGGACTATTCGTTGCTAAGGCGTGAGCGGTTGCGTCATGAGGGGGAGATTGGTAGGTAGCTAGCCGGCGCTCAACTTAATCGCCTCCCCCATCCCCCGAAAATGTCATATCTATCTATCTACATATATATATATGGATACCCATATAATGCTATTATATTGGGGTGGTATTATAAACCCTAAACCATAAAGAGGAGGGGCGGTTAGCATAAGCCCCTAAGCCATTCTGAGCAGGCCGCTGTAATCGTCCCCTTCGACTCCATGCCTTGGTTCCCAAACTCTAGGTGTCACATGGACCCCCCCCCCACCCTAAGGGTCTAGGGTGTAGGGTCCCCCCACCCTAAGGGTCTAAGCACCCAATAATTAGGTACTTGGGTATTTGGTAATAATAATTACAGTACAGGTTTTGGGTAAGTATATGATTAATTGGGTACTTGGACCCTCAGGGTATGTGGGTTTCTAGGGATTATATTAGGGCCCTATTATATTCCTATTAATTATACCACTATTACAGGGTGGGGAGGTCCTCCTAATCTAGGTGCCTCAATAACTAGTAGCATGGTCCTACATTCCTTGCATAACTATGGTATGGGGTACAGATAGACTTCAACGTGACATTGGTAGTTACCTGGACCCTGCAGTAGGTGTTCCAGCGGGGTTCGCCTGGTTTAGAGTTAAAATTCGTCTAAGAGGCCAGCTGTTTCATGGGGGAACTGCGCTCAATGCACGATCTGCAAACCGAAGCCCGATACTCCTTTCTTGCATAATTGCTAGGGACCCTAGGAACATTTCGAGCAATATTCCTCTCTAGGCCCTTTCCAGAAGGCTTTGCTCAATGAGTTCAACGTGTCTCGGTCTTGACAGAACCCAATCATCCCAGTCTAGCTTTAGACCCAGTCGCAAAGCCCTCTAAAGAAATGCAGGTCCCACCACAAGGGTGATCCCCATATCTATTCCCAATACTGGCAGAATCTTCAGGCCTAGGAGCTGTCCACACTGGTCACGCCATCGAATTCACCCTCACTCTCCTGCGGACATCACGGGAATAGGCTTGGGAATACTTGGTAGTTTCCCAAAATAAGGGGACCCCAATATAGACCCCAAAATACTATAATCCTTATTATAGGGACCCCCAAAAAAAGTACCCCTAATTTAGGGAAACCCCCACTTTGACATGGGGGCTTGAGGAGCTTCAGGATGCCTCAAGTAACCTTCTCGGGAGCCCAGGAGCCCGCCCTTCCTTGCAGGGTTTAGGGTTTAGGGTTTGGGGTTTAGGGTTTAGGGTTTAGGGTGCAGAGCGTGCCCGAACTTGAGCCAAGGATCTTAGCATGAGTTGAGCAAGACTGCCCAAATCATTGCCGTTCTCTTTTCTTACACCCTCTTTGCCATTCACCCTTTTTGTTGCCAGGCTCTGCAGGAAGTGCCTTAAAACTTAAACCCAACTCAAAGGGGTCGGGTAGGCGTCTGTTTGGGTCGTCGTAGGCCTTCACGGACATCTCCGGAATCCGAAGCGTCTTGGGTGACAACCTCAACGCGAGATCTACGGAAGTCTGCTTGCTCGGGGCTTTGTTAGAGGGGGCTTCCTGAAGTGGATCACTTGGGATGGGCCGGCATACAAAGAAGGGGAGAGCGCCTCTGCCTTTTTTAGCTCCAGATTCAGATTCAAAGCCAGGTTGGAGCGTGCTTCGGAAACATCTTTCATTTCTGTTTATGGGTTGTGGCATTCATGACACATGTGGTTCACAAGAAAGCGCCCTGCAACCAGGGTCAAACAGATCGGTGCCTTTGTGTGGGGGCAGGCGGACGGAGCAGGCAAGATCATGTTCTTCTAGTAACGCTGTAACATGCCATATCTCCAAAAACTGGTTAGAATCTGCCTTTGCTAGGGACTATCGCATCGCTGCTTCAAGAATTCTTGTCATACGGGGTTCTTCTGAAAATGAAGGGTTCTTGTTGGGATCCATGGGATATAGGAATATGAAGGGAGACTCTGAATGTAGGGCACCAGTAATCTTACAATGGCATTGCAAAAGACCTAGACCTAGACCTCCTACTGTAGCTCTGGAGTGTGTTAAATATTATTTTTCGTGCCTAGGGAATTGGAAGGAATTAGGAAGCCACAAACTACATCGGGACGTCTCTGTAGGCCATAATGTTGACAAGTGTCTCCACCCTGAGTCCTGGTTTCAACTCCCAGCGCGGGGGCATAAGAATAGAAAGGGAATTCGGGCAATTTTGCTACATTTGAAGTAGGCCTTCAAGTGGTGCATGAGAGACCGTTGCGGTGACTTCTATGGGCAGTGGTCCCAGTATTTGCTCGCACCAACCCAGCATATTAAACGAAAGATGGTACAATCATGTTCAGACGAAAGCAATCGGATGCCGTGACGGGGAGCATTGCGGAGTAGAAAGTTGACCTGGCATGGCGTTCACTACAATCCATCCATGAAACTCCATCCTAAGTACAGGGTCTCCAACGCAGCCCTGGAAACTTCTTTTAGTGAGGCGGACTCCTTGCAGATGGGACAGCCCCCTTAAGACGGACTCCTTGGAAGGGGATTTGAAAGTAGGGGAGCGCAGGCGTTCTCACAGGGTTCAGCCAAGCAGCGTCGCTCTTCTCGTGATGGACCGCACAAACCGAACCTGGAAGAAAACTTTCTATGGCAGAGATCGTCATATGGGGAAATGGGCATGCCACCATACCACCCAAACCCTAAACCCAAACCATGAACACCAAACCCTACCATCCAGGATGATGCTGAGGAGCTTGACTTGACGAGTTCCAGTTTGTCAGAGATTCCTGTCATAGAGCCCTGAGGGATCCCGCTTCAAGGAACCGCAGATCAATTAGCTTCAATAACCCTCAATGAGCCCTAACATCACCTGCTGTCACAGCCATGCATCAGGTCTTCATGGTCACTGAGTCACTAGTTTTGGGGGTTCTTTTCTGGAGACGGCATCCATAAACCCCATGATCCTAGCCATCTCATGGTGTCTCTCATGCGGACGAAAATCCTAACAGCTAAAGCTGCTTCAGTTCTCTCAGCTGTCTGCCGAGGTTCAGGTTTCCGACAGGTTAAGGCTTATAGTCCCCCCTTAGGTAGATAGAATATGGGGCATCTATGGGCATCTTACTAGAATATACCCAAAACCATATTCTATCTACTTAAGGGGGACCGTAGACCATGAAGGAACTTTGAAGGTGCAGGTGCCGTGCGACAAACCCATTACAACTAGCTACGGTCCATGCGTTTGACATCGGGAGCACAGAGATACCACACATTATCTGTTATGTTAAGACTCCTTGAAATCCAGGGGGGGAGTAAACCCTTTAAACCCTAAACCCTTAAACCGCAAACCCTACACCCTAAACCCTAAACCCACTTTCCATTCACATTTCTATTTGGTTGCGCGGGGGCCAGGTTACCGTCATCTGCGGGCTCAGGAATGCACAGAGGAACAAGAGACTAAGCCTTGAAATACGTGGCGCTCAGGACCCCTACTAAGGGTTAATGGAAAAGAAAATGGAAACTACGATATATTTTAGAGTTATATAGGGTTTATGTAGGGGTTTAGGGTTTAAGATTTAGGGTTTAGGGTACTTAGGACCCCTACTAAGGGTTGACACTTAGGTACCTATAATAGGAGTAGAAGGGAGTCCCAAACAGATAAGGAGGTCCAAGCTAAATCCCAAGAAGTGAATTAGCCTTGAATTAGGATCTTTTAAAGGCTTAAAGGGGAAAGGGGAGTCAAGAATGTCTGCCCTAGCCTGGCTAATTTGAAAGGCATCATTGGCAATTGTATGCAATTATGTGAACAAATTTTCAAAGCAGCAACCGCCAAACTAGCAACAACAATAGAATATGAATTGTGACGAAAAATCGTAAAAAAAAATAGAACCTTTACCCTTTCAAAAGAGTAGTCAATAGTCTGCATAGGGCTCCCTTTGCAGATCCCATCTTAGTTCGAATTTGTGGAGGGTTTGTCTTGAGAGTTTGGGAAGGACATTTGTGCCTTTCAAGATGCAGGGTGGTCGGAATTTCACCAGTAAGCCATATAACCTACGGCCCTAAAAACACTAAAACTCTAAGACACTACACATTCTATAGGGTTCGCGAATGTGGGTCTGGCGCTGGATGCGAATACAACAGCAAACAAATGTTGTTGAAAGCATGCTTGGGCTCTTGTAGAATTAGCAGCCTTAATTGATGATGGCACATCCCTGAACACCCACACCAGTTCTCATAAGTCTTTGATGTCTTTGCCGCGCTATAGTTCCTGACATCAATCTCAAACTCATCTTGCTGACTTCGCACCCAGGGCCAACATCCAAACGGTTTGGGTCAGGGGTAGGTAAGCTGTTCCTCAGGAATTAGAACAAGCAATTCATAAGCGGGGGGTCCATGACTGGGGGGGCCGAAATACACAACCATATAAATTATTATTCAGCTCACCTACTTGGGTTATAAGGTTATAAGTAGCCTATGACAGGGAAAAGTCCAAAGATCTAAGTCTTATAAACTATCGCCACGGCATCCCTGAACCCTAAACTCAAGCCCCCTAAACCCTCAGCATAGTGGTGTAAAAAAGGGGGCACCGCCCGGCGAGTGCTTCAAACCGCTAGGGCAAGGGCTCCTGCCTTTGAGCTGTCTCGCTCTCTGACAAAAGTTGCAAAACCCAAACCCTATAGCCTAAACCCCCTAAACCCTGAACCCTAAATAGTAGTTTGCATTTTATTTTCCATTATCCCCATATAACCCCCATATATACCCCCCATACAACCCTATTTTCTCTTCCGTTATCCCAATACAACCTCAATACTAGCCATAATGATGATGAGTTTCCGGGCCTGATGAGGTTCATAGAGGTACCGTTTTCGGGGGTCCCTATCATAAGGGTTATTAGTATTTTGGGATCTATATTGGGGTCCCGCTTTTTTGGGAAAATACCATGTGGGATTAGCATTTGTTTTAATGTCTAGCACGTCGGTTCATGAACACCGCAATTCTCACAAAACATCCACTCAGCTGCTTTGAAAACCTTGCCTGGGAGCCTGCCACTTTCCATCGCACGCCCCGTTTTCTCGCAACTTGTGCAATGCTCTGCAGCTACTATGCTGACTGGGAAGCAGGACGCGACTCTCTCGTTCTTTGGCTGTAAAAGCAAATCTCGTGCCACGTCTATGTCAGCAAAACCTCAGCAGGCAGTCTCGCGACCTGCACAGCGGTGGCGGTGATCGTCGGCAAATTTGCAGCGAGAAACGCGCTGAGTAAGGCTTTCCGGCACTGGGCTACCTGCCCGACGCAGAAACAGTATCTGTGCCTGGTACTCTGGTTCCAGCATTTTCTGGAGGCGGCGCACAAGGGACCCATTTCTGCAAAGGTCTGTTCGATGCCCACCGACAACGTTGAAGCGACCGAAGGACGTGCCCTTGGGGTATTTGTATCTAGCTCCGAGGAATTCGGCCACGATCGAGTAAGTGTGTTCAGGCTTGTGGAGAAAATCCTTATGCAAAGCAAGAATGCGCCCAAAGAACAGGGCAAGCATCGAATTGAGATGCTGTTTTGTGGCTGTGGTTTGCCAAAGATGCCGCATTTGGCCGCCCTCACGCTCTTCCCAGATAGCCGCTGCGCTGCGGAAACAACCGTCCTGCGTTCGTCCACGCTGAACCAGCATCTGGAGCTGTGCATTGTCAAAGTCTTCGTGGCAGTAGTGGTACTCCATGAAATGGCGTTCAATGCGGCCTAGAGGGTCACACACTGTCACAAGCACCTTCGCCTCGACCAGAGCCAGGGCCATCCTCGCCAATCCATATGCAAAGAGTGTAGGAGCACATATACCAGCAAGGTGCGGTCGAATTCCGGTCTCCTAGGCCAGGGGCCCTAGAGAAGCTCCACAACTTGTTTTGCAAAAGCCTAATGCCAGAGGGTCCAAGAATCTGAGAACTCAGTACTTGAGATTGTTGGCAATAGTCTAGGTCTTGGGGATTAAAGTGCTGGACTTGTGGGTATTTGCCATCCCAGCAGAGATGCTTCATGACACAAACTGCGATGTCTCCTGCCACTTCTTATCCTTGGCCAGGGCTATTCGACGGTTGAACTCCTCCACCTGCGATCTCAGCGGCAAGAGTCGGTGTACAACGTCAGACACGAAGAAAAAGTCTTCCTCGCTGCTGGAGAATGCAATCTCGGGATGCTGCTCCAGGTTTCTGTGCAATGATGTAGTGCCGCAGTTGTCAACACCCGCAATTGCAAAGTCCAAATGTAAAGAAGGCCAGTTCAAAACTTCCTGAACATTCACTACATCTTGGAGAAAAATGCCCGTGAGCAAGCTTGCAGCTGGTGATCCAAACATCTTGCCTGCCTCAAATTCTGGAATCAGTATTCTTGTAATCCATTCCGGAGTGCAGTCATGAGGCGTACACATCGAAAGTCTTAAGCTGGATGGCAGGAATCCAGCTAGAGTTGAAGCTCTAGCAGCTGGCGGTAACATCCTGCAGACGCCTTCCAAAAAGAGAGACCGATTTGCTTCGGGCAGGAGATCGAGTAGTTGAGCCAAGTCCATTGTGACTTCCCAATACCGGCCACCATGGACGAAGCACCCTACAACTCCCTCCTGGGCCTGCCCGAACAATACCTGGAGGATTTCTACGGGGAGACGAGAAGAAGATGATGGGGGCGTCATTATGTACTATTGAAACCCTAAACCCTGGAGCTTGAACCCTAAAATCTCTTTCAGGGTTTTACAGAAGGTTTTGGTAATTCCAACCTAAGATAGGAACCCTGTAGGAGTAATATGATAATCCATGAATCCTCGGTTTCAGGGGCCTGGGGCTACCAAAACCTCCTTATCATACTTAGGATGCTACAGGGATCATCATAACATAAGACACCCAAAATACTAAACACCGTTAACCCAAAGTCCTAAAACCTAAGCACCCCTAAACAATCCTAAATCCTAAACACTGAACCCCGACCTCGAGCCATTGGTCGCCATAGCCGATGTCATCCATTTGCAGGTTTGCAATTCGATCCGTGCTGGGCCTCCCCTTCTGCTGTCCTCCACATAAGTTTAGGGCCTTGGGTGCATTTTAGCGTCTTTAGGGTTTAGCCCTACTTGGTTGGGGTTAAAACGGGATGTAGGTAGGGAATGGAAAAGGATTTTGGAAACTGCAGGCATTACAAGAGGCCATAAGATCACACCTGGTCATAACTTGGCCTGTCCTTCCAGAAGAAATTCCCAGTACCAGTCCGGTCGGTGATCTCTCGGGGAATACCTGGGTTGCTGTTAAGGAACTTAAACTAAGTTGCTATAATGGGCATGTGTGTGTATATATATATATAGTAAATAATAGGGTTTCCAAATATACTAACTTAAATCAAATTCCTTAGGGGCAACCCAGACACTCGGTAGGGAAGCGCGAGAGCAACCTCCACTTCTCAACAGCTTCAGAGTATTTGCTGCTGCATAACTCCCCAGGCTGCTGGCGAGACCCAAGCAGTACACCAAGGTTTGCCACGGAGGCGAGGGCCAGAAGTGCCATGTGGTCATGTGAAATCCCAAGGAAATGTCAAGGACTCCCGCTATGGCATCATGCAAGAAACCTACAGGCTTGGGCGGAAAACTGCGCAAAACCACAGGCAAATTATCCAACGGGTCTCGGGCTAAACGACGAAGGCTGTATTTGCCCCGGAACCCTTCACCTCAGCACGTCAGCTGTTTTTTGAGGTGTCATAATCAGCAGGAAGCACTTATAGTTTTCCCATGGGAGAAGAACGCGAAGCTTAGCAGCTGCACGGATCGCACAGCAACATAGATAAACCGCTTCCAGCTTCAGGAAAATCACATACCTGCCCCAGCAACAGTTGTACTCTTAGATGCGCAAAGCTGGCACGTATGGCAGATCCGGGCATTTAGCAACCCGGGCTCTTTGTTTACAAATATTGCCTACTTTGAATCTAAAGTCTGCAGCACAGATACTTCAAGCTCATGGGTTACTGGATGAACACCCTCCGCGCTGTTGATCCTGCACGTCTTGTCAAGTCCCTTCGGATGTATGAAACACACAATGATAGGCAAGCCCTCCATGGCAAGATCTGTTGTTACAGCGTTCGAAGGTTTTTAAGGGTTTTGGATTTAGGGCTCAAGGTTCACGAGCCGCAGTGCAGGGTTGAAGGCAGTCAGAGTTCAGAGCTTGAGGTTCAGGAGCATTGGATCATACAGTGTTAAGGCGATGGGGCCAGGTGGGGTGCAGGGTTCAGGCTTTGGTGGTATTCCCCACTGACCTTGTAGGCGATGTTGTAAAGCGTCTTCTTGTTCGACTTGATAAGTTTCTGCTCGTCCTTTCCGCCATGAAGCTGTTTTAAGGTTTTGGGGCTTTCAGGAGTCCGCCCATCTACTTTTACTGAGCACACGAGATGACAGTCGTCTGGTTGGGGTCCTTCTATCTACATATATACACGTAGATTCTTGTTTTGTGCCGCTCTACCAGTACTGGCCAGGTGGGCGGTGGGCGTGGGGGGGGGAATCTGAGGTCTATAGGACTTTCTGGAAGTGTTTTCTGCTCCCAAGCCTCTTGATGAAGGAGCATACCTTAAAGACTACAACGTTCCTTTTTGGGGGGAACTCTGCAACTGCGATTCCAATCGTGAAGCTCAGGATGTCCGGCTGGGCTACCGAGAAAATCCTTACGAAAACCCTAGGGATCCAAATAGCCTTATGTAGGTAGCACTTACAGACCTTAGGGCGCAATGGCTCTCTGGGAAAACCCTTGACCCCTTTACGCGTTCCCAGTACTTGTGCCGATGTGCTCTAGACACCCTACGGGGCAGTTATGAGCGGGGCTACCATGGCCTCGGGCTATGGGTGGGGCTCTCAGTAGGTCATGGGTGCACGAAGGCATGATGTAGGATTATGGGTTGTCGGATGCGACTAGGGCTCTGAAACATGTTGTCATTTTTGGGTTATATAAAATGATCTGAAAAGTTTGTCCCGCAGCTACAGTTGTCCTTATTCGCCGAGGCATCCAGCCTCAGGGCGTTCAGATCCCTTTAAAAACCCCTTGCAGACTCTGTCAGTCTGGTTTCCCCCCCCCCCACCCCCCGGAGGCCCCTGGAGCCCCCTGGAGGCCTCTGGAGGCCCCTGGAGGCCCCTGGAGCCCCCTAGAACGGCCTGGAAGCGCATGGAAAACCCCCACATGCATGGAGTAACATCTACAAACCCTAATGTATACTATGGCTTACAATATATACAATGATGGGTTTCGCGTTTTGGGTACACGTACTTGGGATTTGCGGTGGATTATGACAAGAGCACTTTTGCGAGATACGAGGAGTTTTAGCTACCGTTCTGTGGCTAGACCCCAATATGCATTTAGACTATTGGTCAAGTGCTTGTGGACACCAGAAGGTT
>CAJNIZ010045709.1:17299-31961 GCA_905231905.1 Symbiodinium pilosum | reverse complement strand
TACATACATACATACACACACACTCGCACATTCGCACAGATATCTATATATATATATGTATATATATATGTGTGCGCGTGTATGTGTTCCGACAGGAGTCCGAAGTATTTGCACGATTACTTTTGCTACTGGTATTCTTAGTACTTATATTACTAGCACGAATAAGATTGTTACTACCATTATTATTGCTGCTACGTATAGTATACTCTTGCTTATATTTCTTGTACATTACTATTGCTACTAGAACGAAAGTCGACAGGGGTCCTTCTTTCTACTTGCACGTGCGGCGGGCCTTCTCAGCTACGTGAAATTGACACAGTCCTAAAGACCGCCGCCAAGCTCATAAAGTACAAGTTTCCGACAGTGGGTCAGTGGCTGTTGTTAGACACCTGCACGACCCTACCTACCCCAAACCATGCACACTACAGCAGGTTAGTCTTGTAAGGTCATACAGTTTCTTTTCAAAAGTTGTAGTTGTAGCTCCATAGATCACACTCTTTCTCTTTCATGCTAGCTGCTGATGACACGAACAGCCCAGCTTTGAAGTATGCAGCTGGCTTGGCGGGATGTTGCCAATGCTGTGCTGCAGGTACCTTCATGCAGGTCCTTTTCATAGTCATTCTCGTGAGTCCGGGCTTCTTGGGTGACGACTTTGCGTCGGAGGTCAAGATTGCAAGGAGGGTGACAGAACACAGGGTGCCAAACAGAGCCGGAAAATTTCCAGGTTATTATGCCCTTCGCATGCATATGCAACTGAGTATAGCAGGTGACAAGAAGCAAGCAATCAGTGAACCAGTAGAGCTGCAACCATTTCAGGTCATGAATCGTCTCTCTGGTCAATATGTGACTTAGTGCAGTTGCATGGAATACTTTGTCCCAAACACATGCAGGGTATTCTATGCCAAGCACACTGCAATTCTATTCCAGTGTGTCAGTTCTACTTGGCTTGCACCCTTACAGTTTGAAACTCACCTGAGCTACATTCATCAACTTAATTCTAGCAGAAACCTTCATCGCTAGTTTCGGAGTAGCTTTTGCTTCCGGGACCTTCAAGTAGAGTCATGTTGTATCCGCTGCGCCTACAGAGGCAAGAGGAACTGCATGCTACGCGAGCCTCAAAATTGGTCCATATTTTGTGGTCCCGGGCTCCGAGTACAATCATAGCACAGGGTGCCTCACATGTTTAAAGGCGGTTCCTGTAGGACTTTTCATTTCAGGACACCAGAATAATGCGCTTTCCACGAATTTGGGCCCTGAAGCTATGTGCCACATGTGGAGAGTCCCGAGTTTGAAGGCTGCGGTGCAAGACATGTTTGCCAGGAGGGTGTACATTAGACACATAGCCGTCCGACCCGATGTTTTTTTTTTTTTTTTTAAAGAAATTCACTTTCGATATCATAATGTGATAATGATAACTATTTTGGAATTCGGATTCTGCACTAGGATGCAGCAGAAAAGCCCTCACTGGAGGAGCTGGCGCTCCAGCATCGCCCATGACTCGAAATACAAGGATGCGGCCTCGCGACCCTAAACCCACAACCCTAACGACATTTGGGAGGCTTCTGAAATCCTAGGCTGTTGTCATGCAGGGCATGCATTTGTGGTGCAATCTTCATGAAAGGATTCCCCCAATATATGCAGGATCTCAATACTGGTGTTTGTTGTTTCAGTTGAGGGGGGCATTGCCATGAAAGAGTGCAGCACAGTTTCTTTTTTGAAGGGTGCAAGGTATGCACGGCTTCAATTGGCCCTGCAACATGCTGCTTGTCCATTCCTCTAAGAAATCACATCCTCCCTCAACCCTAAACCCTGAGCCCTAAACCATCAACCCTAAACCCCAAAGGACATCGCACAACTGCGGCTTGCTCAACATCCCAAACGCGTTCAAACCTCAACCCATAGCCTTAAACTCATCCCCAAAACATCCCCTCAGTGAGTGAACACTTAGCCTGTCTAAAGGCCTGCCTAGCCCTTCCAAATACCAAACTAATTGCCCATGTACCAATGTTTTGGGCGGTCAGTCGCGAGCCTCCCTCGCTTGTGCATTCTGGCAGGGTTCAGGGTTTGGAGTTTAGGGTAAGTATGCTAAGCCAAGATAGGCCTCCCAAGATACCCCAATATGGTCATAATTTGACCCATACTTGGTGTATAAGTACTCGATACAATTAGATTATACTTACCCTGAACCTCCAAGTGACTGCCCAAGTGACTGCACATTTCAGCTACCACACCACCCTGAACTGAAAGCCCCAACAACGACAACAACAACAACAACAAGCTAAGAACCCTAAAATCGTGTGAGGATCTTGCGGATACTAGCCTGGCCTCCAGGGTGTGTGCCGCAGCGGCACAAAAGCCTCTCCAGTTTTTGGCGTGATATGGGGGCAAACTATATGATACGTAGTAGCTTCCATTATCTTTTCCATTCCAATATAACCCTAATATTTCCCCTACAATCTCTATATTACCCCGACATAATCCCTGCAATCTCCCGATATAAAGCCTTTTCACCCCTACATAATCCCGAGGGTTCAGCTAGAGAGCATGAGGAGCAGTAGGCAATCTTGCAGACTAGCAACTTGGCCTTTATGTGTGTGCAGGGTTTAGGGATTAGGGTTTAGGGTTGGGATTAGAGATTAGGGTCTAGGGTTCAGTTGAGCTTTAACTTGCTGTCTTTGACAAAGAGTTGAGGAAGTTCAATGGTTACTTCTTTGGGTAAATTACAGTAATTGGAAAGTTCGTTTGCGATGCTGCGCTGCCAGGGTAGGGGCATGCATATAGATATGTGTGTATGCTCCACTTCTTTTGGTGTTCTCATAATCAAAGGAACTGCGTCAGCGCCTCCCAGGTCTCTCAGAAACAAAATCGAAGTACAGAATCAGGATCACATGACAAGACATGCTACGGGTAATGTTTGTGGAGAAGTCCCTTCATACCTTTAGGGACTTTTGGATGTGCACATCTTGCATCTGAAGTTTTCTTGGGCCACATGCTGGCGGTTACTCCCATGCCCTAGACCCCGTATCCCCCTAATCCCCAAGCCCCCTGGATCCTCAACCATATAATCAGGCCTTTAAACCCAAGCCCTGAACCCAAAACTCTTACACTAGGTGGGACAGGCCCGCAACTCTAGCACTGTACAACTCTTGGGGTCCCTCTATTTCATATTGAAAGAACTACCAGTTACACTACCGAAAAGCCTAAACCCTAAACCCTGTGCTGTTAGCAGGGCATTCAAGAGCAGTCCAGTACACCCCTGACCCCTAAACCTTAGACCCTAAACCCTATGACAGGCAATGGGGATGGCAGCCTCATCCAGCTCTTGGACAGCGGAAGGGTTCCCGTGTTTAGGGCTTAGGGTTTTAGGGGTTTAAGGTTTGGTTGAGGGCTTGGGATTTAGGGTTTAGTGTTTGGTTTTGGGTTTAGGAAGGGCGTGTGGCTGATATCCTCCCTAAGGGCCAAAGTGCCGAATACTTGATTACTTGGGTTTGAGGTAATGGTTTTTGTAGTATAGACTGTGGGGAAGTATATGAATGTTGACAATGGTTATGGTTTAGGTTTTGAAAGAATCCTGCATGACGCTAAGGGCATTATAATATGCCTTGGGAGGCAGTTAAAGGAGCTCAGTACATGAGAATTTTGAGTATAAACTGTATGTGTCTCAGGATTTTGGGGTTGAAAGGCCTGGGTATGCTGGTTGAGAGCTTGGCAGTTTGGTCATTGGTTTTTGTTGTAGATTTTGACGGCTTGGATCTAGACTCCAAAAAGATGTAGAATAATTGCCGCTCATGGCAAGTTTGTTTCGTTTCTGGAAGGAATGGGATCCGCGCAGAGGACTTGCGCAGGGTCTGGGAAGAGGTCCGTTCAGATTAGGAGATGGCCGGCCATTTGGCTGAAGCAAGAAGCTGAACCGCTATGTTGCTTCACACGCTTTCAAATTTGATACCGTGATCTGAAGATGCGACAGGCACTCATCAAAGCAATGAACATAACAAGATACGACTGTGCCATGCTGATGATTACGCAAGCACCGTAGTATACACGTTGCAGCATGCTGGTTCTGTCATCAGAACAGGGTCAGCTTTTTTAGATTACAGGCTTCTGCTTCCTTTCTGCAATCCAGGACAAGCATGTGAAGCCTAAGCACGCATTCAGACTCAGCAATGGCGCAGAAGAATAGGAGCAGTCATCAATCTATTGCACAGCGATTGGGTAAGCTAAGAGAGTAGATTAGCACAGCGTTTGGCATGCCCCCCTAAACATATACCCCTAAACCCTAAACCTTAAATAGAGGGCCAGAAGAGGAGTCCCAGCGCTTCATATCTCAGGATGTTGCATGGCAGATCGTATGGATGGCACCCCCACATAAATACTCCTCCTTCGGTTCCTCTTGGGGCTAATTAAGGTCAATTGGGGAAGCGAACCCTAGACCCTGAACAGTAGACCCTACACCCCGAACTTTCACAATCTTCCTGATGGCTAGTAGGGTAGAAGGGAGTATAATCCTCATATAGTCTCTATGGAATATATTGGCCTATTCCCTTATTCCCTACTACCCCCTAGGGAGTAGTGGGGAAGGGTAGTAGACACCATTAAGATCTGAGGTCCACAGTGCAGGCGAACCTTCTCAAAGATATCGACACCTGGCCTCCAAGAATGATGATGATTGTCAAAACCTAGTGGAGACATATGAGCTATAGTCTAAACTCCTTACAGGGAGGTTATATGAAGGATTCTATGTTTTATAGGGGACTACTATACGGGTTATTAAGGGGGATACTAGGAGTTCAGACGATAGCTCATATTGGTTTTGGTGGGGGTTAGGGTCTAGATCAAGATTAGCCTTCTGGAATCCTTAGTTAGGACCGCCACAATCTCTTATCATCCCCATATGTGTTTTGGGGTTCCTTGGGGTCCCCCATTTTGAGATACTCCTACAACCCAGAGGCTGGTAGTGTCATCTCCTACAACCCATTCCAAGCTAAGCCCTGAACTCTATTCAGGCGGCAATAAAGAAGTTGCCATAATCAAACACGACCCTAGGGCTCCAACCATGACCTTGCCCGCTATGCCCAGCCGTGGGCAAGATCCTGGTTTAGGCTTCAGGGTTTGAGGGTTTAGGGTTTGAGGGCTTAGGGTTTTAGGGTTTAGGGTTGAGGGTTTTAGA
Organism: Symbiodinium pilosum; assembly: GCA_905231905.1. Classification (NCBI taxonomy): domain Eukaryota; class Dinophyceae; order Suessiales; family Symbiodiniaceae; genus Symbiodinium; species Symbiodinium pilosum. The sequence goes on along the minus strand of CAJNIZ010045709.1, from coordinate 26,794 downwards.
GATTAGGGTATTAAGGTTTTAGGGTTTGGGGTGTAGGGTTTAGGCTTTAGGGTACTGTTAGGCATCCCAACATGAAGCCATGAGACTTGTTCAGCGAATGTAGCCTTTTTGGAGGGTGCGGTGGGCTTGGTAGGTGGGGTTTAAAGGCGGATCTGCCGAGAGCAGGGACTTTTGACTCTCTTTTTTGCGGAGTCAATGTTACATCCACTCGTTTAGGATGTCTAGTTTGACTGAAGCGCATCTGGGTTTTGGGAAGTATGCGGCACCAAGCTTATTGGCTGTTAGTAGGGACTTGAAGGAATGGCAAAGCCAATTGGAAACCATGATAGTGTCAGGAACTTTTGGGGGCTACTATAGGGATCCATTCCTGCATTTCCCACTTACAACCAGTAAGCAAAAAGTGAGGCCTTCAACCCTAAACCCTGCTTCGCGCATACCATCAACTCAGGATTCTTTCCTTGGAATTGAGAACTCTGACCAGTTCGTGCCAGTAGCCGCAGTTGGACCAGTTTAGGGTTTAGGGTTTTTGGCGCTCCCCAACAAACAATTGGGGTGCCTGCCAAAGCTAGGTACGGGAGTTTCCCAAAATAAGGGGGCACCTTTAAAGGGGACTGTAGGGTATATTATATAGGGTTTGTGGATTAGGGTCTATGGTTTCCCAAAACTGGGGTAACTTGGGGTTCCCTATAGTGACGAGTATAGTATTTTTGGGCTGTGCATTGGGGCCACCCTATTTAGGGAAACTACCATACAATTTCTAAACCCTAACCCCATACCCTATTTAGGGTTGAGGGTTTACGAAGCTCAAGAACCTTGAGCTCTAACAGAAGCTCCTTCAAGTCCCACCTTCGCTGAGCACAAGTTTGGGCTTTAGGGTTTATCCAAGACTGTTGGTTTGTACCCGTAAGGTTTGTAACCCTAGGTTTTGGGTCCCAAATACCTTAGGGACCCAAACCCAAGGGTACAAACCCTGGGACAGAGGCCTTGAGATCCTTAGCGACCTGAGCCTTGTAAGACACCTTGGGCTTGGGAAGGGCAAGAAATCTTATCTACCCTGCAAAATGTGAGGACTGGTGTCTAGGGCTCGAAGATTACAAATAACCCTTAGAATTGGGCTCTCAAGTCTATAAGTATTACCTGCACTGGGCTATCTGCAGAGGGAAGGTGCCAAAGCACAGAGCTCAAGCATAAGCACTTTCAGTGCAGATAGCATGTTTCACAGTGGCAGACTGCAAACAGTGGATCAGTTCCATGTAGGTTGAGTACTTCCGAGGCGTACCTGTGGGCTCTCCCATAAAAACATACGTACCCAAAAAGGATGTCTTTTCCTGCTAGGCCAAAATGGATTGCGAACAGGTGGAAAGATAGCTCCCTAAGCATAAGCTCGCTGGCCCCGCAGCACCTTACTCATAAATTTCCCCACATGGTACCAAAGCACACCGTGGGGGATGTGCCTTGTATAGAGGTCGGGGGCATATTGTTTAGGAGAAAAGCTGTTTAATCCCCGCTTATGCCCTCCATGTCAACCGCGCGTGGCCAGCATCCCCCACCCAGGAAGCCCAATACCCCTTAATTACGGAATATCGCTTAGGGTATATTCCGTAATTAATTTGTATAGCTTACATCATGTTCGGGACCCTAGTACCATGTAGGGTATATTCCCTAATTAAGGGTTACTGGGCTCTCTGAGCAAAGCGGCCCCCCTAAACCCTAAACCAGGAGGCGAACGCCTTGCAGCCTGGAACGCTTCTTTGCGGGCTATGCATCCTGTCGCTCGCTGATTGTTACTGGCGGCCCCAAAGGGGTGGTTTCCCAAGATTAGGGGTACCGTTTTGGGTCCCTATCCTCAGAATTGTAAGGGTCCCCTCTTCATGGAAACTACCACAAAGGACAGATTCTCAGCCACCTGAGCAGGATTCCTTCAAAGGGTATTCTCTAAGCAACCCAAGAGGGTCTCTCACGTACGCTCCGGGGTCCTGAGATTGTTTTGGCAGTGTCGGGTTTGGGGTGTAGGGGGTATTTGGAATTCCAACTCAATCCCTAAGGTAGGCCTAGGGTTTAGGCTTTAGGCGGTGTAGGGTTTAGGTTGGAAGTATCAGGCATGCAGAACTTCTGTCAAGTATCAGCCACCCTACTTGGAGGTTAACCGACATGCTACCCTGATTTCAATCATATTTCTAACCCATTCAGGCCCCGCTAAATCCCCCAACGCAGTACAAATTGGGTTCAAAGTACCTGGCATAATTGGGTCATAACTCACCCTGAACCTTGAATCCTAAATCCTGAGTCTTAAACCCTAAACCATAAAACTTCTGCAGCAGGGGCCTACTTCTCGCTTAGCGAGATGTAGTTGCAAAGGATGGCACGGATGCCCATCAAAATCCCCTGCGGGGTTGGCTCAAGAGTCTTTCTGGGAATTGGGGTTATATGGCGACATATTGGGTGTAGGATGCAGGGTTTAAGGTTGATCTAAATGTCCTGTGGGGTTCTTGTTTTAGAGCTTGTGTAGGTCTAGATGGAAAGTGTAGCGGACATTTTGCACAATGTCCATTTTGCGAAGAGTAGTTTTGATCAACTACCATTGGCTACGCTTGGCCGGGAGATTTCTCTTACCCCTACAATAGGGAGAAGCGAATTTTGCACATACATATATACATACATATGCTTATATGTATATGTAATAGGTTGGGTGTGGGGTCAGGATATCCGCGCTGCTCTGGGCAGGCGATCCGTAAGCCTACTGTTTTCTCTACATGCATCCAGTGTGGCGGTGCAAGTCGGCCATAAGCAGGGTACATACACGTACACAGGGAGAAAACCATTGACAGGAGTGCATATCATGAATCTGGCACGGACACCTCAACCCCCATGTAGGTGTCGCTTTGGGATATTTACTCATCCCCCATATTATTCCTCGGTAGACCTATTCATAAACACTTGGGGAGGTCTTTCAATGAAACGTTGAAATCATGAGCCCAGTCAGGACCCAGGAACCAGGTAAAGTCGCTTGTTGGAAGCCCTTGGTTAGGATATTAGATTCAAAGTAAGCATCCAGCCACCCTTTTTGCTCAGGCTTTGGTGCATTTACCTCTGCAAGGAGTTCCGGGCCATCTGGGTTTCAGTGGAGGCAGATCAGGATTCAGGGTTTAACGTTGAGGGCTTAGGTTCCAGGGTGTAGGGCTAAGGGTTCAGGATTTAGGCAGATTTAGGGTGCAGGGTCCAGGGTTAGGGTTACAAAATCCAGGCGACAGCTGCTTGCAGAAGGTGTGCGTCTGCTACCTTGCACCCCCTTGCCACCCCCCCCCACCTAACCCCCAACTAACCCTCCTACTGTTCAGGGTTTAAGGTCCCCAACCCCTTGTTTGGAGGAATCCCTGCTAACTCGTTGAAAGAAGACCCGCGTCAGGCCGCTTTGCAGATTCCACGGGCGCACCGTACAATCTTCAAATCTGGCCGTCCCATCCCCAGAGGTGTTTACGGTATAGCGGTTTAGGGTTTAGGGGTTTTTATAGGAGATGGGGTTTAGGGTCTGCAGTATTTAGGGTTTGTAGGGTTTCCCGCTTACGGTCCCAAGTTTTGGCGATTAGGCAGTGGAGGTGAGGCTTTGTCGGATGTATGAGACTTGGGTGCAGAGAGTTCAGAGTTTGAGCAGTACTTTTATCACGGGAGCATGGCCGTTTAGGGGATGAGGTCTTACCGTTCGGCGCGCGGAATATGCATGTTTGGCAAATCTTAAGGCTAGTGTTATACAAATCCTGAACTAACCCTATAGTCTTCTGAACCCCAGCTAATTACCCCTGATCTCAAGAACCCCCAGAAATATTTACTTTGGATACTGCCCTTGAACAGGTGGAGAATATGTAGAGCATACCTACGTATATGGCCCCTGCTATAGACTGTTAATTGGTGGGGACAGACCCAACCTAAACCCTAAACCCTAAACTCTACACGCCCCCGCGGCCCCAGGGTTCGTTACCATCTCTTGGAAACGCCTGGGAATGTACCTCGGCTCCATGCTCACTCATTGGAGTTTGTGGCTCTGCGCTTAGGGTCAGATGGTTGCTAGGCAGGGTACGGACAGTTCCTAAAAATGGTAGTTTCCCAAAATACCCCTAAACTTGGGAAAGCCCCCAAATTCAGATCGGGAGCCCCTGGAAACCAAGGGGGGAGGGGAGCCTCTGTCATAAGGACGGTCGATTCTTGGGTTGCATAAAGGGACCTGACCGGAATATAGGGGACTATATAGGGGATATGTGGCTATATAGGGTTTAAGTTCAAGTCCTTCAAATCTCCATGACGCTTGCAATGCCGCCTTTCTCCCCAGGGTTGGTTGTGCACACTTGCGACAGAGACTGGTATGTTCAGAATGTTTGGAGTTACTTGTAAACAGACCCTTCAAACCGGTTAAGGGTTCCTCGTTTCATCCTCCAGCTTGATTCCTGCAAACCTTACAGGATCCAATTGAACATTGTGAGTAGAAACTGAAGGAATGTGTTCTTGCCTTCAGGGTCCAAGGACCCAAATAATAGGGTTTGAGGGCCCAAATACTATCATATTAATGGTATTTGGGCCCTAAAACCCTATTATTTGGGTCCTTGGACCCTTAGGGTTGGGGTTGTCGTCGGATCGCGGAGGGATCCACTAGCAGCTGCCCCTACACGTTGAGACCTGACCGGGTCTTGTTCCTTCGTAAGCCATTGAGTCATTGAGCCAGCCCATTCTTGCACACCAACACTAAATTTGCACGAACCCAGTAAGGGATATTATAGCTTTCTATATACTAAGATCCCAGCAAGGTAGCCATCAAGACTTCGACAAGGGTGCACAACATCTGACCGTCTGTCATTGCTATCCGTGGCTACGGTGGTTTACCCTCCCTCAATCTAACATGGAACCCCGAGCGTCCTCATGCAAGGCGGCTAGGTGGGGTTCCATGATGGAAACTTCAATAGCAGCAGCAACAGCAGCAGCAGCAGCAGCAACAACAACAACAACAACAACGTCAGCAGCAGCAGCAGCAGCAGCAGCAGCAACAACAACACCAGCACCAGCAGCAGCAGCAGCAGCAGCAACAGCAACAACAACATGCACTTCAAGCATTTTATTTTCCATGCCCTACAAGAAACCCTAAACCCTGAATCCTGGTTCCAAGACATTCTGCCTCGATTTCCCTATATACACCCCCCCCCTTCCAAATCTCAAGTCAACACAGAGTCTCTATGCCATTTTCCATTTGCTTTTCTACTCCTTACCCTAACCCCAAATGGTGGCTTCCATTTGATTTCCATTCCCTACCCTCAGCACTAAATAATCGCTCCCAGTTGATTTTCCAGAGTAGCCAGGTCTAGGTGCATGTTGCTCAAAATGGTCCTTGTTGAAGTCCTCAAACGGATCTGCAGGGTTTAGGTGTTTAGGGTTAGGTTAGAAGTCCAAAAAAGGATCCCCAGAATCCTCTTGGAATCCCGGCACATCCCTTGGGTGCCTAGCCTGCCCCTGTTTTAAGAAGCTCTAGGTATTTGACGCTTCGCTTCGCGAGAACCGTCGTGGCGGCCTGCGCCTGGCTTGCGTTTCGCCATTCCCCGGGGCTTCACGTGGTTTAGGGTTTACCTGAACCCCAAAAGTAAGTATAATAATAGCCCAAAACACATTAAATATAGCCCGAAAGGCAATTATTCTACATACTTTTGGGGTTCAGGTAGGGTTTACGGTTTAAGGTCTAGTGTTTGGAGCTAAACCTCCCAAACACCCGAATATCCATGATGATTGCCCCTAACCGTAACCCAAATATGATGGGTAGAAAGTTGAAGTACATGGGTATTGGCAGATCCAGGTAGGCCTCAGGGATTGCAGTTTAGTGAGGTGTGTTCTGCTTGCGGATTTGAGCAAGTCGGTTGCAAAAAGGGGCTTAGGGGAATGTATTCTCCTAAGTCTCAAGCTGTAGCTAAGTGGCATCTCGCAGGTTGCCAGGCGTAGCTATGTGGTAGGGGCTGATGACTACGGCTCTCGTGCGCCTTATGATGTTGAAATGCATTCTCAGGCATTGTACAGGGGCCCAGGCCCCTAGCTTCGCATGTAGATTTGATAGGGCCTTTAAGCTTTAGACCCCTACTCAAGCAAGCCATATCAATACCTGTACATGTACCTGGGCCACACTAGTTGTTTAGAATAATGGTACTTTTGTATGTTTTGTGAGTTTGGGATCATTTTTTTTGCCTACCATCGAGATCCAGGCACTAGAAATCCTAAGACCGCCAATGACGTACTGGTGCTTCAGGGGGAGTGCTGGAGAGGATACCTACAAGTACCACTGCACATCTGATGTTTACCTAATGTGTTTTTCTTCTCTCCAACACTCCCACTTACGCGTCTTCAAGATGATGATAATGTCGATATCTGGACGCGACGGTTTCTATGCAGCATCCTTCTACTTGGCTGAGAAGACTAACGCCAGAAAATGGTCTTTTGCTTGTGAAATGGAGGAAGCTGAAAGCCGTAGCAAGCTTCGGAAGCCTTACATAGCCCTTATATACTCCTCGGCGACCCATCTACGCTCACAGAAGCCTGAGTGTGATTGCGCATCAACGGTTTCTGGCTGTTCTTTCCTGGAACTCTAAACCCCAGAACAAGAAGAGGATCTTCTTCTCGTTTGGCGTATCTCTTCTGTACTCTAGCCCAAGCCTTGAGTGGCTTGTAAGTGCCTTTGATCCCCTGCTTTAGTCACATGAGGATTAGATGTGGATGTCTCGGGGACATAGTACCCCAAGGATGGAGAAACAAATTGAAAATCTAATGGAGAATGCAATGGACACAAGCTTGAGGCCTTCTTTATGCGGGCATGCAGTGGCTGGCGCGCACCACGCGCCTTCGCTTGATATTGTAAGCTTAGGTTTGGAGACTCCGGACTCGTGCTTTGATTCTAGGATTCAGCCTGTTCAATCCGATGAAGGGCAGCTAGTTTTGCAAGGCCGTGCTGGAGAAGCTTTAGAACGCTGTGTCAAGGAACCCCGAAAGATGACCCCCCCGTTGTATTGAACCCGCCTTTTGAAGTGGGTGTGGCGGGGCGTTGGCGTGAATGTGTAGCTAGCTCATTTTCCAGACTTTTTCGTGGTAAGTAGGGAATTCCGGAATATGTCACATTGGGACTCTTGTTAAATTCTATGTGGGAATTACTATAGCAATCCATGCCCTGCCAGCCACCAGGAAGAAGTTGGTTTCAGAGCCTTACGCCAGTGAATGCCAGCAACCTAGCTGTTATATGCATGGGTAGTTCTCAGTAGGACCCATACACACCCCTAGAGTCCCTAGGTTACCTATCTTTGAGAAACTTCCATTTGGGTCTGCAACTGTAGCATGCCGAAACCTCACAGGCAAGACTCTATCAAGACTGAACCGTGTGAAAGGAACATCACTGACCTGATCTTGAATGCAGTGGCGTTGGGCGTGTCTTGTTTGCAGACCGGGCACTTTCTTTTTAGAGCTGCCTTATTGAAGGTGTTACCAGCGTGTGTTTTGTTAATGATAGCCGTGGGCCTGCTACTCAGAGTGCTAGCGTGCGTTTTGGGTGTTGGAACGGAAGCGAATTGGGCGTGTATATATATATATATAGTAGCCGTAGCCTTCCTTCACCCCAGCAATTGTACAATACATGGGGTTTCTGGCAGGATCCGGCTGCATGCTTACTCGGTTTGAAGGACCGGTTTTATTGTATTTGCAACTGAACTATCAAGATGAGCGACGGTGCTGTGAATTGAAGGCGTATTGTGAAATCGCTACGGAGAGTTGGACTGTCCAGTTTTATTCTTTCTTTGAATTTTACAAGGTCTTTCTCAACAAAAGTGTGATGTATATGCGGATTACGAAGAGAATATGGACGGATTCTGTAGAGGTTAAATCAAGATATGGGGGGGGGTCCTGATGACAAACCCTATGCCCCACACTTTAAGCCCCAACACCCTGAACCCCTAAAAGCCCACTCCTTGCGGCTTAGCACACAAAGCTACACCCTGAACCCTCAACCCCAAAAAATGTGTGAATCACATATAGGCCTGCGCGTCGCATTCCAAACCAGGGGGGAACTTCCCGCTACAGGAATAATTCAAGCTGCTGGCTAGTATGGAATCAAGGATTGGAAAGGAGAAACAGTTCTAAAGGGTTTGGGGTAATTAGCTAATCACCAGAGACTGAAGGAACGCAAGACAAGTTTTGTAAGACGTTCCTGTATTCCTACTGTACGCTAAGTATCGCCTGAAGGTTCAGGGTAATTCTTGTACTTTTAAGCTGCCTTGAACTTTCCAGTATTCTTGCTGTATCCTCATCATTGGGCCGGAGGCTAACTCTGAGTTTAAGTTAGTTAGGTGCTTGGTGCACGCCAATTTGGCCGCAGGCACTCAGGCAAACCTGGAACTCTTCCGCATAAACCCAACATCTTAAACCTCTGATTCCCAAGCTCTGATACCTAAATCCCAGACCCCAAACCCTAAATAGTAGCTTCCATTTTCTTTTCGATTAGTATCCCTACATAACTCCTACATAATCCCGATTACCCTATATATAACTTCTGAAAAATCCTAAACTTTGGATCTCGTACCATGCCTAGGCCTGCTCTGCCAAGCGGCCGTTTCCTGCGCAGGGGCAGGGGCGTGCCAAGCCAAAAAGTCTTAATCCCTGAACCTTCAAGCGCTAAACCTCAAACACATAATTTCTATCTGCACTAAAACAAGGACAAATCCAAAATCCCTAGCCCCTAATCCCCAAGCCACATCTGAGGCGATCTTAGAGGTGGACGAGATGATTTTCGCATCACTACTTCCAAAGATGCTGATCCCACATGGGGTTTAGGGTTTAGGGTCAATATTAAAGTTATATTGGGGTATTGGGATAATGGAGAATAGATTGGAAACTACTAGTTAAGGTTTAGGATTTAGGGAATTTAGGGGGTTTGGGGTTGGCAGCTCAGGATTTCGGAGCCTGAGTTTAGGGTCTGGTGGCTTGGAGTTTAGGGGTATCACGGTTTGAGCGATCCGGGGGGAAGGTCAACTTTCTGTACAGCAGGCCCAGCCTGGTTCCCTAGCATAGAACTCGAAGCAAGCCGCATGAAATCCCTTCGAGGAGATAAAACCTCTAGGAAGGAAGGTTCAATTCGACCCCAAGAAGGAAGGTCCAAAATGCGAAGCCCCCATCACTAGAACCCAACCAGACCCTGGTGTATGGAATCCACAGTTACCTTAGCACCCCTAAACCCTAAACCCTAAACCTTAAACCCTAAACCCTAAACCCTTAACCCTAAACCCTAAACCCTGAACCCTGAACCCACAATCCCTAGAAATCCCTGGGGGATCCTTCCAGGACCTTGTATTTTTTTTTGCAACTCCCACACCCCAAAGCGTTCATCCTAAACTCTAAACCTTAAGCCTTAAACCTGAAGCCCTAAGCGCTCCGTGCTAAACCCTAAACCCAAAGCCCCCCCTAAACCCGAAACCCTACACCCAAAACTCC
>CAJNIZ010045709.1:1855-16286 GCA_905231905.1 Symbiodinium pilosum | reverse complement strand
GGGGGGGGGGGGGGGGGGGGGGGGGGGGCGTGGAGTCTTCAATTTCAGTCTTACATTATGTGTGTGGTTCACAAGAACAGGTGAAAACGGCTTCCGAGTAGGTAAATATTAAACCATGCCTATTTTCTGGTTAGCAACGCATGAGGGCCTGGACCCTCATAATAGGCTTTTGTTCGTCCCCGATACTATAGTAGTTTCCATTTTTCTTTCTATACCTTCATTCCCTGTTAACCACAGGAATGTAAAACAGTAAGGGTTGATCTAAAGGTTTTGGGGGAAAATTGCCCATTGTCGTGTAGGTTTATGAGGAAGATCTAAGGGAACTCATGTTCCGTATTGGCCATTTTGGGAAAGGGAATTTTGATGAACCATGAATTCGGTAGACACGTGCAGACGCATTGGCCGAGTTGCACGGAGAAGGCGTTCTCATCAAAATCTCCCTTGCCTCGTGACATCTGAAGCAATAACCCTAAATAGACCCTAAACCTTAAATCCAATTTGCTACCCTGCTACTGGCTTACTCGGAGGGTCAGGGGGACTTAGCAATTAGGTTAAATAACTGGGGTTACTCCGTGGCTTATAGTCGTTATAAGTATATTTACTAAGTCCCTCGGACCCTCTAAGTAAAGCTTCTTAGTCCGCATCCTCCCCCCCGCACCATGCAGTAGCTTTCCCTTCTCAAAGCGGCTAAGTTGCGTACAAAGTCCCGGGGGTCCGTAGATTGCAGCTCCTAGGCCTTCCAATTTCAGAAGCCATTCAAAACCATCCAAAAGGTCCTATCCCTATGCAGGAAACGGTAACAAGACCCAAATTCCCAAGGGGTCCGAGTAGCTATGTAGTACATATTTGGGCCCCAAAGTAGGTATATCACAGCCCGTCTGGTTTCAAACTATACACTGCGTACCTACATGGACCCTTTGAGATTGAGGGCACAGGTCACGCCCTAACACTCTCGTGCCAAGATGGAAACAGGACATCTTGCACTATACGCAATTAACTTCAATTACTCTGCAAAACGCGCCGTGCATGGAGCCTAGCCAAGTGTACCGTTCACCCTTGAAGCTACCCAAGACCCAAAGACCCCCTCCCCGTATTTTGGAGGGCTGTGTATGGATTGCAGGAGTATTGCTACGGGAACCAAAACTTTGCAATGGCTGTCAATGAGGACCCGGGTCGTATCGCTGCTTGGGAAACATCGGTTTTTTTTTTTCTTTTCTTCGGGCTTCTTTTAGGATCGGGCGCATATGGCACTTGTTTGTTTCAGGGTGTTGAGATGCACAAATGTGGGGTTTCTGCGCGATTCTGCTTCTATACCATTGAAGAGCCCTGGGCGGAAACTCCTTCATGTTTTGGCAGTTATCATCATTAGTACATCATCCTCGTCATCGTCATCACCATCATCATCATCAGCATTAACCGCAGCAGCAGCAGCAGCAGCAGCAGCAGCAGCAGCAGCAGCAGCGCAATCTCCATCGCCATGGCCAACATCATTATCAGCATCAATTCCGGACTACCCTCACATCTCCTTAGCGGCAGAGTCGGGCAAGCTCTCGCTGTGCATCCCGCTGGCAGCAAAGCTGCTTGTTCCCAAGCTGCATGTCCTCGCCAGAAACACTGGTAGGCGTGGCTTTCCATCAGCGCGTGACGGCGCTTGCGCGACGTGCGATGCCTTCAGGCGATGCAGCTCCTGCGACACTATCAACTATCCCAAAGAGCGCAGGTGCCGCAGGAAAGGAGCCTGTCAGAATTCACCAGGGCAGTGCGCCGCACCGATCCTCGCGCAGAACAGCATAAATCGCTGCATCTGCCGCGTCTGCTCCAAATGCGCAGAAGATCCTTGCAAACATGGAAACTCACATTGCCCTAAGGGGTCACCACAAATCACCCCCTGTTAAGGAAAAAACAAATTGGCACTCCAAAAAGTGAGCAGCGTCCAGCACAGCTTCCAGCTCGTTCGCTGCGACCGCCCGGAAAGGTGCCAGGCAGAGACTGTTACATGGCACCCCAAAAGCGTGCAGCTGAAGAAGGCCACATTGTGGCCAGGGCCAACAATCGACCACGTGCATGAGGTTCCGGCAGAAATGCCATTGCCACCTGGCGACAACAACTACCCCAAAAATGTTATACAGTAGTTTTCATTTTCTTGTCAATTATCCCTATAAAACCCCAATATATACCCTAATATGACCCCTATATAACCCCTATATAATCCCCTATACTGTCCCTAGATAAACCCCTATAACCCCTACCACAAAAGGCCCTACTTCTTGCACTCTCCTCTGAGCAGCGGGCACACGAACGACCTTGGAACCGTCGTAACTATCCCCCCCACTACCCAAGCCCTTGCTCCTTAAAGGGGGTTATATAGGGTTTAGGATTTAGGGTTTAGGGTTTAGGGACCTTAACAAACCCATGAAAGTGCTAGGCGCCCTATGCGCCCAGCACCTTCTAAAAGGCTACGTTATGTTGATTTCTAAGGCCTGGAATGTGGGCCCTGCTTTGCCAAGGCCCTCCCAGAAGAAATTTCCATGTCCTAAATTACTGTCAATACGGGGTCCTATATTTAGGTTCCTATTATAATACGGGGCCCTATATGAATTNNTCCCCCATTTTGGGAGCAGTAATTTAGGGAAACTTCCATGTGAGATGCCGGATTGATTTTGCACAATTTCGTAGTGGCTTATGCGCTTTGAGTTGTTATGGTTTGAAGGTCCGCTCGGGGGCCTTCCGTAGAAGTACTTTGGGTTCATAAGCCAAGCGGGTCTTATACACTTTCTGAGCGATAGGCCTGTTGGGGTTCCATTTTTGCTTGACGGTTTATGGTTGCAGGCCTGTGTGGTTTTCTGCGTTTTATAGGGGCTGCAAGGGCTAGGACTTAAAGCTTAAGTACGTAGATGGCATACGTGGCGGTCCCTTGGTGGCAGTTGCATGATCCCAAGAATGAGCCCATTGAATTTGCCTTCCGCTTCAAACTTCGAATTTTGAGAATGTAGGTCACCTTCCCCCACACTGACAAAGAATCTCCAAATGGGCCCTACCAAGACTCTTCTTGTCAAACAGCCGATATGCTCCCCCAAACTTACATGGAGACTTGTAGACAAGAGTGCTCTTCTTGGGGTCTCTCTGGCGGTTTGCAAACATAGGGACCCCCGTCCCTCAGCCCTAAAACATTAAGTAGGAATAGCAGTAGCTGCATTAATAGAAATTACAATCAACAGTTGCACTAGTAACAAGAAACAGCAGTAACAGTTTCAATAGGGATAGCAAATTGGGATAACAATAAGAATGCAAATGTCCCCCCCACCCCGTGACCCCACTCTCGAACTCTAGACCTAGGCGTTGTTATTCTAAGAAGGCTTTGTCATGCTTTGTCAATCTCAGCAAACATAGCCCAGACAGACAGGCCCTGACTCTAAATCTGCCGCAAAAGTGCGCTTGCCCTAAACCCCAAGCGATTCCCTAATACCCCCTAAACCCTAAACCCTAAACCTTCTACTTTAGGTTGTAAACGAAAGAAGAGTCAGCTGTAAACACCTCATTCCCTGCAGCCCTAGAGCCGGAGGTTTAGGGTTTAGGGTTTAGGGTTCCAGGAGCTGCAACTGCCTATTGGATTCAATACAACATCATTTGCGAACGCAAGCGTCTCCCGCCTGTTCCTTTTTTCTGGCAATGTGGGCTCTTATTGGAGCATACCGTTTGGAGGATTTTCGTGGCTTTCTTTGAGGGCATGGGTTTGTGGATTCCAGCGTGGGCATAGCTTTGCAGTTTGATGGTCTGCAGTTAAGGCTTAGGGTGTGAAGTATTGGATACCGACTGCTTGGAGGGTAAGGGGGACTTAGCGGGTATCTTATAATATAACTCCTCAAAGCTATATAATAATCCCACTAATCCCTGTACAAAAACCTAGTTACTAAGTCACCCAGACCCCAAATCCTAAACCCAAAACTTACTAAGTCCCCCAGAGCCCCCAGTTAGAGTGTAGGGCAGGTTCATGATCTCCACAAGGCTGCGGGAATTTCAGGTGACCATCGTAATAGTAATGAAAGTAGTTGCAGTAGTCGTAATCGTCATAGTAATAGTAAGAATAATAGCAATAGTATGAGTAATCGTAACAGTAATAGTAATACTAATAGGGGCAGAAACCTTGGGGTATCCTATGGATATCCCATTCTCAGGCCTTCTGGTGTCCCTTTACATGGGGTTCCCAAAATTAGGTGTACCTTTTTGGGTGTCCCTATAATAAAGACTATTTATGTTGGGGTCTATATTGGGGTCCCACTAATTTTTGGAATCCCAACGTTGGTTCAACTGTAGCACAATCTGGAAGATGCGATAAGATCTGACAGATGTAGCCATTCTGGATTTGATGTCTCTGCCCTTCAAGAAGGCAATCCGATCTCAAACTTGAGACCAGTTTGTCATGGGTTTGGTGAGAGTGCATAGGAGCATTGCCAAGTGCATCGCTGGCATTTTTCTGCGGACTCCATGAGTATATAATCCGTTCATACTACTTTCTAGCAACCAGACGCCCCTGGGGGACACATTTTAGATTAGGGGGTGCAGGAGGGGTCTGACTGTAAACGATCAATCATAAAGATCCGCTTGTAGCGGTTCTTTGAAGGCATAGGCCTAAACCCTAGACAGTAAACACCTAAGCCCCAAGCAATCCTGACACGCGGGACTGTTCTAATCCCCTCCCCTGGCATTAGAGCTCCCCACACGCCTAATCTGTAATTTGGGACATTCCCACTGTGGCGTAGTAGAATATATCCGGAAGATTTAACATTGGGTGGGGTGGGGGCTTTAATATTCAGGGTGGGGATTAAGACTGGAGTACATACAGGATAGAGGGTCCCAGAAGCATCTGAGACAAAATTTCACAGCATTCCGGGGGCCCAGGAGATGCAGAGCAGCAAGTCAAGGCTTCCCCTGGGAAGGTTCCCCCGGTCAAGGCTTCCAATCTCCAATGAATGCTTCGGATCAGGTATACAGTTTAGGGTTTAGGGTTAGGTTTATAGTTCAAATCTTACACCCGAAGCTCGCCCAGACTCTACTTATCGACACTGGAAGGAGAGTTGATGCAATGATATCTCGATACGCTCTACTTGAAGTCCAGGGTACTCATTGTAACCCAAACATGGCTGCACTTGTCGCCAAAGTCTGAGTCCCCTTAATCATAATTGGGTTATATGACAGAACTCCTTGGGTTGTAGTCATCCTGAGCCTCCACATATAGCAGCATCCATACGCCTGGACTAGGCCAAGTAGCTCCACTATTATGTTACCATGGCTCCAGGTTGCTTAAAGATTTGGGTATAGGGTAGCTCAAACAGTGAGAGCTCAAAATGATACTGATGATTATTTGTTACTTAGGCCCCTGTGTTACAGCACGGGCCCTGGGCGATGAAGGGCTTGGGGGCAACATTCTCAAAGCGACTGTGAGGGTGTCCAACTTGAACATCCCACATGCCCTGTAACATGAAACGTTTCGACGCGCACAAGCTCTAAAACCCTAAACCTTAAACCGCAAACCCCAGCCCAGGACTTTTTCAGCCTGGGCGAGCTAGCAGTAGGCGAGCACGCGCGGGGCAACCTCGTGAATGGGCTCCTGAGCCGAGAACCCCTTTGTCGTAGCACTGCAGTAGTGCTTTATTCTTCTGATTTAGGATTTGGATGTCTGGGTCTGGCTACCTTAGAACCCTAAAGGCCTCGAGGGCCCTAGGCAAATCTTGTGTAGGTCTACAGGGTTTGTGGTGACTGTGCGGTGGTAAAGACGTAGGATAAACAAAAGGGCTTTAATGTAGAAAGAAGTGGGGCAAGCTACGGGCACTCTTAAGACGGCAGCTGCTCAAGAGGAGATTTAGGGTGTATAAGGTTTGGGGATTAGGGTGCCTATATTTACTTATTGGCAGTGTCCCAGTTTATTGGCGGTTGGCGCTCTTGAGTGGTGAGAGCAGGGAGCCTTTGGCGATTTGCAGTTTGATAGCCCCAAGCCCGGATCTCAGCCTCTACGCAGACGCCAATACGTACCCTGATCAAGATCCCAGAGTCTTGACAATTGCGTACGTAGGTCATATGAGGGGGTAGCTGGGCTTTGCAATAGCTGAATGCCATGTTGAGGTCAGTCCAGGAGGGCTCAGAGGAATTCTGAGCTCCCGAACATACACTGTGTTGCAAGAGCTTGCCCCCAAAGGGCACATTCGAATAATGGCAGATACATTATTCAGACGCTGCCCCTAGAGGGAATGCTCGAGAAGGGCAGCTACAACATTCCGTAAGGTGCTCCTATTCAGTTTAGCTGGACCCGAAAGTATGTTGACCAATACTTTTTCAGACCGTCTTTATGGGCTTTTACCTTTCTTGGGGGTTCCCCAATCCTTGTGGTCAAATATCGTGATCCATCCTACTACTTCCCGCTGCACACTGGAACAGATGCCCGCAGAGAGCCTAACACCCCTTAACGAAGGAAAATGACATCGTGTCGAGACCGGACCTAAATCATTGCGAATAGCATTTTGCGGTTTATTTGCAGTACACTTTACCAAATATATAAGTAATTAAGGAATCTAGGGTGATACACAATTACTAAGGCTTCTGCTTTACCTTTCAGATGGGGTGTTTTAGGGTGATTTTTGGAGGATTCAGCGAAAACGTACTGGGCTTACAAACGGGATCGCCTCGTATCAATCATGTAGGAGCTTCCAGAAATAGAGAACTCATATCTACCCCAAATATACTAATTATATAGGTACCCCCCCAAAATCAAAAACAAGTGGCCCCTAATTTTCGAAAGCCTTCATTTCGGGTAATTCTAATTCGCCCAAACATACAGCCCTAAACCCTAAGTCCACAGCCCTAAACCCTATCCCTGTACCCTTTATTGGGCACACTGTCCCGAAAGCTGCAACCAGGTCTGTTCCGAAGTACATCTCTTTCGTGGATGGTCCGGACATGGCTGTTGAGGGTTCGGGGAAGGATTTAGGGTTTCGGATTCAGGGTTTAGGGTTTAGCATGCAGGGTTTAGGGTTTCGGTTTTAGGAATGAGGGTTTAGGATTTAGATTTGAGATTTAGGGTTTAGTTTTATGCTTGGGTGTTTAGGTTTAGGTGTTGGGATTAGGGCCTTGGTATTTAGGTTTTTACGATAGGCGGTTTAGGATTCAGGGTTTGGGGCTTGAGTTTTAAGGTTCAGGGTTTAGGGTTTATGTTGCCGGATTGGGTGTTTAGGTTCAGATTTTGATTTTGGGGATTTAGGGCTTATAGGTTTTAGGACAAGCGGTGTAGGATTTAGCGCTGTGGGATGTTCAGGGTAAGCCTGGACTCTGGATGTCCCACCTTTCTTGGCCATATACCCCAGAAGACTTATTCCATACCACTGAAAATGGGACGACATTTAGGGTCCAGACAGGGTTTATGTTCTAGGACTTAATTTGGGTTTGAGTGTCATGGATCCAGGTTAAGGTTGAGAGTTGGGTTTGGGGTTTAGGGAGACAGGGTTGCTTTTTTTTGGTTCGCGCAGGTGCAGGGCCCTTGCATCCCATGCACACCTGAGTCTGGATCCTAAGCCCGAAGTCGTTCCACATCCCTAATTCCTACTTAAGACTTAAACCTTAAAGCCTGAACCCCCAAACCACACGCCCCCAAACCCTCTATTGCAAATCTTCAAATCCTAAACCCTGAATCCCATTATACGCTTGAAACCCTAAGTCTCACAAGCCCTGAAGGATTCATTTGCCGCGCGATTGGCCATGACCATGGAAGACGCCGCTGGACGATTTCCATTCTGTGCCTGGGCTCAGATTTATTTAGGTGGTTAAAGGTTCTGGGTTTAGGGTTCAGTGTCAAAGGTTTAGGGTTCATGGTTTGGGGTTGAGGATTTGTGGGTGTAGGGCTTGGGGTTAATTAGTACTCCGGTTTTACGGCCGTCAACTTTAAGCTGGATGGTTTGGGGTTTCTTGCTGCTGGAAAGTACTCATGGTTCTTGGACCCTGTAGTAATGCATTTTAGCCCTCTCATAGTTCCTAGCCCATTCCTTAGCATTTCCTTCAGTCCGGGCAAAATATGTGGCAAGAAAGTTCTTACCATGCCTGCTCACCACCAGTGAAGTTTGAGGTTCTGGATTCAGGGGTTTTGAGGTTTGGGGTTTTATGCATATGGAGTTTGGCTGTTTGGAGGCTTATCGGTCTGCAGCTGCATATCAAAACCTGAGAAGCTTGCATATTCTGATATACTGCGGTCTTTTGCCGGTCATTCCTGGGTGCGCATATTCTAGCACGACTACAGAGCTGAATGCAGTTTAGGCCCTACTTTTCATGTAAGGTAGATGAATCCTCGGTCCCTCCTCAACCGATAGTCGAATCCCGTAAGATTACCCACTAGGCTTCATTTCGGAATCCTCAACTGCGAGCCTTATGAGTGGTGGACCCCCCCCACTCTGTCATAGTGACCACAAGCGATAATGGTGTGAATATATTAGGGCCCCCCTTATATTCCTATTATACCATGCTAACAGGGTGGGGGGGGGGTCCACCTAACTCATGAGGTTCGGCATCCGTACACTCACCGTCCCCGAAATCTTTGACTGTGGGTATAGGTAACCCTAAGGGTCCAAGGACCCAAATAATAGGGCTTTAGGGCCCACATACCATTAATATTGTAGTATTTGGGCCCTGAAACCCTATTATTTGGGTCCTTGGACCCTTAAGGTAAGGCATAGTAAAGCCATAGGCCTAGCTCTCAGGGACGACTTCGGGACTTTAAGCCTCAACAAAGGGTTTGAGGCTTAGGGTTCAGGGTTTAGGGTTTAGGGTTTAAGGTTTGAGGCTTGGGGTTTAGGGTTTAGGGTTTGAGGCTTACGGTTTAGGGAGGGTTCGATGGCCTTCCCAAGAGTGAGCAAGATCATGCTTGTTTTAATCAGGCTTCATGTCGAAGACAGTCCTTCCTCTCTGGTACTGCCGCGAAAATGCTTGTGTTATATATGCCATGAAGACGCAAAAAAACTTAGCAAGCCAACGCGTTCGTGCAGCTGAGCGCTGTGCAACAAATGTCCGAGGCTCCTAAGCTCAAGAGAACTACCGAAGTAAACTCAACACTCCATGCCCGGGAAAAAATAAACGCCCAGTTGTGATATTCGCCCTGTAGAACCTGAAAAAGAAGGCAAAGTTTAAAGTTGTTCCTAAGGAGTTCCTGAAACCTTCAACCTCTAGACCTCAAACCCTGAACCTATAGGGACAATGGAAAGGAAAATGGAAACTACTACATTATATTCAGGTTATATTGAGGTTATATTAGGGTTATAGGGTTTCAATGTCAGGTTTGGGGCCCATACGCCCCAATCTACCAATAAATCTCACAACATGCCTGCGTATTGACGCCCAGCTCCACGCAACCCTGAACCTTAACCCTTAACCCCACACCCATCCATGTGCGCATGTCCTGCAAGGCCTTGATAAACAGATGTGGTTGACCGAAGCTGGGTCTCCTGGACCATTCAGTCCTGGACAGCTCAAGTGGTTGTGTAAGGTGCAGGGGATGGGTCCGGGGTGTAGGGTTTAGCGTTCAGGATGTAAGCTTTGGGGTTCGGAGTTCAGGGTTTAAAGTTTTAGGGTTTAGATGAGTCAAGGCTTAGCGTCTATATGCCAATACGCCCCTCCAGCGACCGACCACCCTCAAAGGAATCAAAGCTTCTGTGAGCGCTACTGCTACCGCTACAACAACAGCAATGATCACGAGCTTGGCCTCTTTGAAGGGATCGATTCCAATTCGAGTTTCTAGTGACCTAGTGTTGCCGGCAGCAGCATAACAGCAACAGCAGCAGTACCTGTTTCCAGTGCAAATCAGAACGCCCTACTAGCTGTCAGTACAGAAACCCTAAATCCGGCAAACGATAGAACTTCAAATCCTATACCCTACCTAGACCCCTGTACTCTCCCAGTTTAGGATGCTAAACTTAATACTTGGGATTTTTTTAAATACCAAACGATGTACCCTAAAACCGGAGCAGGGTATAGCTGTCTAGGGAAACAAGAACCAAGACCCCCCTTACAAGGGTAGGTTTGAATATTATATGGTTGTTTCCCGAAATAGTGGGACACCAATATAGACCCCAAAATACAATAGTCCTTACTATATGGACCCCCAAAATGGTACCCCTTAATTTTGGGAAACCCCATATGTCCAGTTCCTCTTAATCCTTGTGTAACCCCTATACGACCCCAAACCTACCCTAGCAAACCCAAGCCAGAAGTATAGAAGCCCTTGAGCCCGAAACCCTCCAACCCTTAAACCCTTAAACCCTTCAACCCTAATTAAGCCCTCAGCACTTAAATAACTAAAACCTGAACCTTAGGGTATACCTGAACCCCAAAGAGTAGCTAAAATGAAACCCCCAAAACGCCCAAATATAGTCTAAAACCGATTATTCCACATACTTTCGGGGTTCAGGCAAACCCGAAACCCCTAAACCCAAAACCTTTAACCCTTAAGCCCCTAAACCCCTAAACCCTAAGCCTCAAGCCGCTAGACCCCTAAACCCTATCCCTTAAACCCCTAAACCCTAAAAGCCTAAAACCCTCAACCCTAAACCCTAAACCGTAACCCTGACACCCCTAAACCCTAAAACCCTAAACTCTAAACCCTAAACCTTAAACTCTAAACCATAAACTCTAAACCCTAAACCCCCCCATAGCCGAGGCAGGCGCTCGAAGCTGCTTACGGAGCGCATTTCCGGAGTGCAGCTGCACTGCGCCTCGCACGTTGAAGGTGTGGGTTAGGTTTAAGGTTATATGAGCCATAGTCTAAACTCCCTAAAGGGGGGTTATATAGGGTTAAAGGTTATATGAGCCATAGTCTAAACTCCTTAAAGGGTTTAGGGTTTAGGGGGTTATATGGGGGATTATATGGGGGACTACGGGAGTTTAGACAATGGCTCATATAAGGGTTTAGGGTTGAGGGTTCAGGGTGTAGGGTTCAGGATTGATATGGACATGGAGAGTACGGCCTGGACCCCTGCAGTGTGGAGAGTACTGGCTTTTTTGGCGTGCTTTCAAGGTGTTACTCCCTTCATACTACTGTTCCAGACCCTCAACCAATAGGTGTAGCAAATGGAGACTGCGCCAATCTGTAGAGTTGAGGTTTTATTGCTGGTATTGAACAAACCCCCATCCCTGATATGACACGTCACATTCCCAATAAGAGACCGCATATATATATATATGTACTCAGTTATTCGTTCAAGACTTAATATGGAGTGTGGCGGCGGGTTGTAATATTTGGCATGAAGGGATCATTCATATTGAGTTAAGATGGATGTTAAAATTACAAGTAATAGTAAGATCATGTCATGGATGCATGAAGGCTGTGAATTGATTCATGACCTTAGCAGGGAACCAGAGCCGCCTTACCAGTCCAAGGACCCCACCAGGAGACTTCATGGAGGGATCCTCCACTTGAACCCATTTTAGGGTTTAGGGTTTAGGGGTTTAGGGTTTAAGGGTTTAGGGTTTAGGGTTTAGAGGTTTAGGGTTTAGGGTTTAGGGTTTAGGGGTTTCCCAAAATTCCCTTTTAGGGGTCCCCATAATAAGGATCATAGTATTTTGGGGCCTATATTGAATGACAACGCTGGTAGCTAAGGATGTAAATTTTCACGTCATGCCCCTCTAACATTCAACACTATACCAGCGAGAAGCATGAGAGCCCAACTCCTTGCACGCTCCCACCTAGCAGGATGGAACACATACACACACATGGTGATGTTGGGGATGCATTTGGATGCACAAGATGCTCCAAACTCCGTCCTAATCCTTGCGTAGTCCCTCATGTAAGCACAGAAACCTGGGGCCTACAACCTCATCGAGGTTGAGAGTTTAGGGCCTCCTTTTGTCCATAATGCAGGGGCCTAGTTGATTGCCAACATTACGGTCCTAGATTCCTTGTATACTTCTGGTATAGGCTACCTCCAATAGACATCAAAAGGACATGTTCAGACCCCAAAGCCCTAAACCTAATAAACCCTAAACCCTAAAGCATGCAATCTGTTAGGATCCTGGAACCCCAGGCTAAACCCTGAATACCTCTCTGTATATACACACACATATATATATATACACATACCAATATACACATATATGTATCTATATATGTACATATACATATTCAGTAATAGATCAACAGATATATAAATATGCACATAGCTATATGTATATACTCCCTTCTAACCCCCAGAAAAATCGCCCCGAGGTTCGGCCAACCTGAAGCTGAGTCGTGTTCGGAGCTTTCGGACCACTGTGAGGCCTTCCGGAATCATGGTACCGGGGATGTAGGGTTTAGGGTTTACGTGGTTTAGGGGTTAAGGGGTTGGGTGGGTCCGAGTAAGAAGGAGGATTGAGGGTGTTGGGATTAGGGTTTAGGATTGAGGGTTTAGGGTTTAGGATTTGAAGGTTTTTGGGTTTAGAGTTTAGCGATTTCGCCCCAAGAGCGGAGAATTGAATGGACAAGAAAATGAAACTTGAAAATCGTATGGGAACTGGGTTATACAAGGGCTTCATAGGAATAATTGCAAGTATTTTGGTCCTAGATATCCTGTAGAAGTATGATATAGGCTAACTCAAACAGACCTTCTACACTGGGAAGTTTAAGTTCAGGTCCTTCAATTGCGTACGGATTCGGGTAGGAGGTCTGAGGATTCAGGGCTCTCGGGGCATTTAAGGGTCCAGGGTTTAGCGGTCCGCTTGTTTTCTTGCAGGAGGTCCCATAGGACAAGGGTACCAGTAGGCAAAATAATAGCCCGAAACACCTAAATATGGCCCAAAAGGTGATGATTCTACACATCTTTTGGGTTGACGTAAGTGAGGAAGAGTGGCCAGGGGCAAAGTTCACGCCGCAAATCCCGTTCCAAGCGTTGGGATTGCGCCTTAGAGTTTAGGGTGGTGATAAAGATTACAGTCTTTTGTATGAGCATTGGGCCACTGCTTTGCCTCTTCTAGTGAAGTCCAGACAAAGGAAAAAGCCACAATCCAACATTGGGGCAGATCTGGCATCTATCCCGCTGCTTGCCCTGATGTCCTGTGATTTGCGCCGCACCAAGATGTGTTGAGACCCTAAGAGTATGTAGTTCTGACTAGAGGTATTACCCCCCAAAGTAAGTCGAAAGCAACGAACACATGCAGTCACATATGGGAGTCTTGCAGCCACACCCAGCTTTAGCTTGCGTATTTTGCTGCCGTGCGTCGGGGTGCGTTTGTTTTGCGAACCCATATCAATTGCATTTCTGACGGGGAAGAGGTAGCAGCCCCTTGCAGGAGCCCAATTCGCGCCTTTTGCGCCTGGTTTGCGGAAGGACTTGGTGAATTATTCAATATTTTATCGTGCATTTCAAGCCATAGGCTCAAGCATTATATGGGGGTGGCATTTAAAGGGGTTAGACGCCTTCATGTGGGTTGAAGGTTCAGGACTCCGGACTGGGCCGTCGTTTCTCTCGTGCTGGGCTTGTCCTGGACGTAGTCACCTCCCCTAATATAAAAATCCTGCCTCCTGAAAAATATTCAAGATGTTCATTGTGATAAACTTCATAGTGTATTGCGAATATTTAATATTAGAGGGGGTTGCCAATGTTGGGGGGAGGGGATTGGTTTACCTGTTCTTGCAGCCGGATTTAGAGGGCTTAGTCATCAACATTGCTTGCGAATCTAGATTCAACAGTCTCGGGCCGTCAGGAGTAGATCACGACGTGTCCCGGGCCGCTGCTTGTGTGATGATTCCTACTTGGAGGGTCAGGGGTACTCAGTAACTAGGTTAGTAACAGAAATAACTGGGGTGTTTCTGTGGCTTAGAGGCGCTATGGATAAGTATACATCCTAAGTCCCCCGGACCCTCCACCAGGTAGAAATAGTAGGTGTTCTTGCCCCAGCTTGGCTTTTGGTTTTGTTGCAATTAAGTGCCAGGTATCCCTATGCTGTAGCTATGGAACGTATAGTAGTCCGACCACTCATGAACCGCTGTGTAGGACCGCAGGGCTCAACAGGGTTTAGGGGTTTTGGTAGGGGTTTGGGGTTTAGGGTTCAGGGTTCAGGGTTCAGGGTTTAGGGTTTAAGGTTTAGGGCAGCTTTCAGAGCAAGTGCTCACCCCCCAACAATCCCTTCCCGTTCTAGATGTGATAGTTTCCATAAATAACTAGGGGGATCCCAATACAGACCGCAAAATGCCACAATCCTCATTATTGAGACCCTTAATCTAGTACCCCTAATTTCAGGAAACCTGCCCTGCATGTTTCCTTGGGAAGCTCATATGTGTCCAGGTATGTAAGATTAACTCCTCAAGTGGAACACATTTAATGTTGCTGTCTAGGGATGTTCCGTATAATCCCCTCCCGTAAAAATTAAACCCACCACACCCCCCTAACATTGAATATTACATGTTCCCATAATATATTGGGGA
>CAJNIZ010045708.1:2705-41671 GCA_905231905.1 Symbiodinium pilosum | reverse complement strand
CGGTGGAGGCGCTGACGTGCAGGCTCAGGGCTAATCTGTTTCTCAGGTACTGCATGCTTCCATCACTCTTGTTCGTCCTCAAAGGCAGTTATATGCTGAGGGATCTGCTAGTTTCCCCCTTCCACAGATGTTCACAGAGCTTCAAGCTTAATCCTTGAGGATAAAATTGTTCGAGTGCATGTTCACGTGCCTCTTAACAAGTTTTCAAGCGCAGACCCCGACCCTTACTGTAGTGGGAGTTCCTCAATAATAAGGATTCCCAGAATCGGCTTTTAATTTTTGCATTACGGTCCCAAGGGCACGCCTTTTTGATAAACCCTCAAATCCTGGTGGTCACCGGTCTGGGTCGCCCTGACTGCTGCAGAAAGTCACCTGCACCTTGAACTAGGGACTCTAAGGGATATTCGGGGATTCCCCAACTTAGAGGGGGTACCTTTCTGGGGTCCTATAAGAAGGATTGAAGTATTTTGGGGATCTATATTGAGCCTCTCTATTCATTGAAAGTACCCTAAACGAATTTCAGGATATGATGGAGTTCTTATTAGGAATTACATTGAGCTGCCGAGCGTGGAGGTCCTTTCAACTACCAAGTGGCCTAAAAAGCTTCAGATCCCCTTTCGCGCCAAAATGTGATTAGAGCTTGAATCCGTGTAAATTGTCTTTCCAATTCCAACGTCTGCAAACGGTAAACTTCCGCTAAATTCCATTCTTGATCACCTTGTGCTCGCAGCCTCTACTTGGGGAAGGGAAGAGATCCTTTCTGATGTGTAACTTGCCCGCGAATGCGCATCATTTCAAACTTCGAAACCTTGGCGTTTGCAGTGGCTTTCTTGGATGACAGGTGCCTCCTCCACCTCCGCCGCCACCACCTTCATGAGTCGATTTTCGGTTGTTGCCATGTTCTTTATGGAAATAGCTTACGATGTTGAGTAGCCTGTCTGCGAGCCTGAATGGCTAGGTGTGGCTAGGTCATTTCCACCATGCCTGAGCTGCTGTTAATTCAGTGCATCACCGGACAAGGCGGTGAGTGTTAGTGTCTGGGTAGTCTGCATCAGACATTGGGGCTTCAAAAGCGCAATGCGTGCTGAAGTGCGCCCACTCCATATTGTCAATGCTACTTGTGCCTCTCTTCAAGCAAGCCGCCCACATCGCAAGTGGCCTGAATTGTTATGGTGATGGGATCGCTTCCCTCCGAAAGAGATCTGCCCCCCCATGCAATGAAAGCTCCGAGTTGAAAATTCTTCCTGCGCTGTTCATCAAATAATAGAAGAAGGCCCCCAAAGTCCATTTGTTATGCAAACAGGGACATTAGCAAGTACAACCCACCAATCTGGAAGGGCCGCAGGCTCCCGATAGTACCGCAAGCATTAAACTGTTAAGGCCAAGCATTGCAGCCAAGCAATGTTGCGGCCAGCCGGTTGGCGGTTTGGAACTGGCCCAGGAATGGTTGCCCAGATCATGGCAACGCGCAGTCAGACACAGTTTGTGCTGTCGAAGCCTGTGACCATGCATAGCTTGGTAGATTTCACGCCAAGATCAACCTGCTTAAGCAGACTTGCAAGAGACATCGCCTGTCTGATGTCATTGCAGCTTGCACTGGAAGCTCGCCGGTCCCATCCGCCTGTGGGGCGGGCAAGTTCCAGCTGTAGGCGTGCCAATTTGGATGGCGAGTTCCTGGCACTGGACGACGGCGCAGGACAGCAGCCCCTGCACAGCGAATCCGGCTTAGGCCTGGGAATTCCAAATGACAAGCAGCTCCGGCATTGGGAGCATCAGATTCACGCCCTGGTTGTGGTTTTGATCTCCATGGAACTTGTCACAGCCAGTGCCTTGCATCAAGAAGTCGCAAAACTGCAGGGTTATGCAGACTGGGGCTACTACGATAAGTGGGCTGCTGCCTTGGCAAAGGTCTTACTCAAGACAGGACTAATTAAGTTGAGGGATTTTGATAGAGCATTAGGTGGACCACCCCAGGACTGCAAGCCTTTCAAGGTTGGAGATAAGGTGTGGATCAGACACACTGTGTGTGGAGACCCTGCATCCCAGTGGCGCCGACCGTATTTGCCAATTCCTGGCAGCACCTCTGGCCTACAAGGTACCGTAGAGAGCAGGCTAGGCCAAGGGTCAGATGATAGCTTCTTCGCTTTGCGAGCAGAGCTGGGTTTGGAGGTTGCAAGCATGCAGGACATGTACCTGGTCCAATTTGATTTGGAGTCTGTTTTGAAGGGAAATGCTTCGTCCGGAGCGGACTTGCCGCAGAAAGTGGTCACCGTGGAAGTATTCGAGAGCTGGCTGACCTGCATGGAGCCCGAGCCCCCCTCTCCTGCTTCAAGGGCACCGCCTTCCAGCGTAAAGGCACCGAAGCGGAGACAGTTGCGTCAAAGCCTCAAGACCCTCGCCCAGGACATGCATGACTTCAGAGCTAGACACCAAGGCAGCCAAGGCGAACATGAGACGCATGAACCGCACGGATCACACGTGCACCTCCCACGATCTCTGGTGGAGCAGGCTGCCGTCGAGAAGGAAGGTAAAGAATCTCCAGGACAACGTGTGACGGAGGCGCTTCTGCAGCTACTGACCGCTGGGAATATTATTGTTATGTCAGCTGTGTCCAGGGCTATGGAGGTCATAGACTCTGTAGGAGTCCGCCCCCTTGGACCGCGGATAGTTGCACGAGCCTGGGTGGATCCTGGCTTTCGGCAGTTGCTGTTGGAGGATGCGCATGCTGCCATCCGAACCCTGGGGTACGAAGCCACAAACTCCACATCTGCAGTGACAGTAAAGGTTGTGGAGTCAACGCCCATGGTGCATAACCTCGTTGTTTGCACTCTGTGCTCCTGCTACCCAGTGACGCTGCTAGGTCTGTCTCCAGCGTGGTACAAATCTCGAGAGTATCGCGAGCAAGCTGTTCGAAGACCGCGGGAACTCTTGAAGGAGTCATTTGGCCTGGACGTTCCAGAAGAAGTGGATCTCCGTGTGCACGACTCAAACTCTGAACTCAGATACATCGTTTTACCGCTGCGCCCAGCAGGGACGGAAGGCTGGGCAGAAGACGAGCTCGCATCCCTGGTAACCCGTGATGCCATGATTGGTGTTGCAATGCCCGAAGTTGCAGTGTAAAAGGCTGATCCTCTTGGAATAGACAGCATATAGCCCAAGCTCCAAATTGATTCTGGCATGTTCTGCTAGCATCGCGAGCAACTCGTAGACTGAGCCACGAGAGGCTCAAGGGGATCACGGCTTGGCAACAGCTGGGGTCCTGAAACCTAAAAAATCGATTTGGGATGTTGTTGTTCTACATTTGTCATGATAACATAGCCTTATATACATGGTAGTTTCCTAACATAGGGGGACCCCAATATAGACCCCAAAATACTACGGGTACCCATAATTCGAGGAAACCTCCGTATATATATATATATATGTACATGCAAACGCCAGCAAAGCCTCAGATTTGAGAAACTTCCCAGCCAAGCCCCTGTGTGTTCTCTTTGCTTACTGGGGGTGGGCAGGGAACAAGGGAATTATATATACATATGATATATACATATATATATATACATGTATATACTTTTCTGTAATTATATATATAGAGATGTATATATTCATGTAGGCATATTATAGGGATAATATTCCGGAAATTATTCCCTACTTACCACCAGTAAGTTTAGGGCCCAGAGCTGCAAGCTGCCTGCCTGGCTACTGTACAGCACCTTAGCGGCAATAAGGTGGCTGTGGGCATCCCAAGCGGCTTCCAGATATTTCCGGATACTACGGTGGATACTAAACATCCTGCATGACTCTAAGTACCAAATACGTTGGGAATTATGTTACTATAGTGTGTAACCGTCATGCAGGATTTTCAGCATCAACACTAGTAGTGGAGTTGTTGTTGGTTTTGCTAGACTCTGTCTTGGTCACTGGCTAGGCCTTGCGGACGTATGCAGGTTCCCTTGTGCTTGGATGGCCCTTTTGCCTTTATCACGCCCCTGAGTGTGTGAAGCAGCAGAAGGGATATACTCTTTAGCAGCTTCCATTTTCTTTTCCATTATCCCTATACAATCCCAATATATACCCTATAATCCCTATATGACCCCTATATGATACCCTATATGATAGGGGCACCAATCAGGGTTTTTCCAGAGCCATGAGGTGCTGCTGCATAAGGTTCCAAAGTGAGTGCCAAGCAAACGTATATATATATATATGTATATATAGTAGTTTCCCGAAGTACGGGGACCCCAACAGACCCCGAAATATGCAAAACTCATTATGGGGACCCTCCAAAAAAGTATTCCTAAGTTTTGAGAAAGCCCCATCTTACAGAGCACAAACAAATCGGCAATTTCGGCAGCCCCACAATCCCGACAGGGTTCTGAACCAATTGACATGAGCACCTGCACTTGCTGCTGGCCGCTGGCTTTCGTTCCAGTCCCGCGTTCTCACGTGCATTTTGCCAGGAGCCATCAGGAGCCTTAGTCTCAGTAGTAGCTGAAGTTCAATGTATAGAATAGGAACCCATGTAGAGGTGCAAACAGAAGTAACCATGTGTAGAGTGTAAATGCACCAATAGATGGACAACGCAGCTGAGAAAGCCCGCGGCGAATCAGGGCCTGTCCATACCGGACGGAGAACACGTTTTTCGAAGCAAATGTAGCAATATAGTATTATGGTCATACGGTAATAGTAGTAAGCAGAAGTACAGGTTTGCGCTTCTACCTTCTCCGCTTGGGGTGCCAGCGAAAGACTTCTGGAGTAGTCGCTTTGAGTGATAACGCAAAGGAAGCTCCCGAGCGTCATGCCATTTCTTGCGGTACCATATTACGAATTGTACCGGTTGGTATGGTTTTGTGGGGCTTCATGGGGAAGATGGGGAAGAAGTCAGGCATTTTTCATCCCCTGGTCGGACCTCGTCGACATGCCAGGCTACAGACGCAGCTCAGCTGGGACTGATATCTGCGGGGCGGTGTCTCATGATCTTCTCAGAAACCAGCATGCTTCTCTGAGAGGTTAGCAGGACTATATTGCAGCGTCTAGCGTTCATGCCTAGGACGTGGCCAGTTGAGAGCCTTCCTGAAGGAAGAAGAGGACACAAGCAACTACTTGTTCTTCACGATTTGGCTGACCAGCACCTGGCTAGAATGCATAGTTGACAGGCTTTCTGCTGCAGGTGGTGACAATAGATCTTGCTTTGGCTGTTTGCGGCTACTTGCGCCTGCAGGAGCAACGCTGGAAGGAGGAGTGGATATCCAAGGCACAGGTGGATCACCATTTGCTAGTGAACACATTGCCCGCAGCCCGGACCACACCAGGCACAGCCCTGGAGACCATCGTGGGAGTTCCTTGCTTTTGCAAATGTACTCAGCTCCTGCATGTGAAGGGATGTTTGCACAAGCTGAGGCGTAGAAAACTCTCGGAGGCTCCGTCGGCAGCTGCGACCAGATGCGCTGCCGACAGCGGCATCGCCTCGTGACTGCATGCATGCTGAGCTGGTGACGACAACCAGCAAGTTGACCTATGTCGCTTCATGCTTTGATCTGAGGCAGCACCGCGGAGTTCCATCCGAGGGTTTCCTGGCTGCTTTGTAGCTTTGAAGATGGCCCTGTTGTCCCTGCTTGAAATATCCAGGACAACTTCAGAAGCATTGGCAAGTCGTCGCCGAGACCGACCGCATGGCCAGCAACAGGATCCAGTTATTGTAACCTCGCAGCAGCTCTAGCTTGCAGAAAAGCCGAAACGACGAAGTTGCACGAGCTGCCTCGTAAGTACGACTTGACCTTGTGAATCCTATCTGCCGAAGACTGCAGTCAGGACAATAGATTGGAGCAAGACAAGCAGCATCTTGGTTTGACATTGGCTTGTAAACGCTTGACAGGTGCCGCCACGAAAAGCAACAGGATGCTCACATGCTGGTTGAGAAAGACAACAGCCTCTTCAGCTCAGGAGAAGATATTGGACATCAAAGATTTTTCTGAAGCAGGGCGGGGCACAAGCTGTTCAGAACTCATCTTCTGTTTGCCTTCAAGCAGAACATAAATAGAGAGAGATATCTATATATATATATATATGTAGATATATAAAATTTCTTTTCCATTATCCCTATATAACCCCAATATACTATAATATACCATAATATACCATGATATACCATAATATACCATAATATAACCCCACCATGACTCTAACATAACCCAATGTGAGACCAGCACTTCCTGCTGAGGATGCTAAGCAGGTGGAGCCAGATGCAGTCTCCGAGACGAACACGGCGGCAACAACTTCGCTACACTCCGAGGCATTTGTTTTGCAGAAAGCGTTGCTTCTCCACATCACTGATGACGCTGCGCTCGGCATGGCATAGTCTGAGCTTGTCGGACACCTGGCAGGTCTTTTGTCACGACGCGCTCAGTCAAGATGGCGACGTCAACAGTGAAAAGCCGCTGTGCTTCTTCAGTACAACCCCAATATAACCTTTATATAACCTTTATATGACCTTAATATAACCCAAATATAACCCCAATATGGAGCTAGAATAGCCCAAAGCTCCGAAAAAACCTGTTTCGATTGTTGAGCCTCTTTGGCATAAAGTCAGCTTGCTGGCTCTGCTTCAAGGGGCAGAGCCAAGTGAGTGCATCTGCCCTGCTGCGCAGTTTCTCATGTGATATGCCACAG
Source organism: Symbiodinium pilosum (assembly GCA_905231905.1). NCBI lineage: Eukaryota > Dinophyceae > Suessiales > Symbiodiniaceae > Symbiodinium > Symbiodinium pilosum. The sequence goes on along the minus strand of CAJNIZ010045708.1, from coordinate 35,002 downwards.
CCACCCTGCAGAAATGCCAGGGTCGACTTTCTTTGCATGGCCGGAAAGTAGTTGCGTCTTGGCTCAGCTCTCTCTTGCATACTGAGGTGCTGCTCAGAAAATCCAGAAGATGTCAGCTGCGCAAGAACGCAATCATTTGACCAATGCTTCTTGTCCAGAATTGCGCCATGCTGGAGTCTTCTAAGCTTACATGAAACGCAAGCCTGAACTGAAGGTGTGGATCAGATACTGACTTTGCTGCATCTTGGCTGTAAGCAAAATTGCCTACCCCGCTCCGTGTTGGCCACGGGATTCCTTCATGCTGTCCGGTGCAGGCGCACAGAATCCTCTCAGTTGCGTCCCTTGCGGCAGAGGCTCTTCAGCACTGTCAGGCCACAAGGAACATTTCCCTCCAAGCAAGGGGTGTTTTTTTCACAGCATTGCCCAGAGCCCCTGGCAGGGATGCCGTGCAAGAGGCCCTCCCGAGCTTCGATCGCATGGCTTTGGTAGGTAGTGCCAGGAGCCTAGTCAGTCTGGCATGCAAGACTCTCGGGCTCAAGATCTTTTGTTCACCCCCACTCAGGTGGCTTTGACAATAGATGTTCCTTCCTCTGCCCCTTGGACAGGTCGCTGTTTATCAAATCGAATCAAACCCTTTGCTTGAGTCCTGGCGCGGCATGTGTAACCCAATTCATGCCCAGCATGCGAAGCTGCTGCTGCAGAGTTTTGCTTCTCAAAGGATGTTGATGCCGTCGCCTTTACTACCAGACCTGTCGACGTGATCCGGGCGCTGCACACGATCGCAGATGTGTTGAGGCGGAAGGATCGCAGACGGGTGATCGGGGAAGCTTTCCGGAGTCTTGCTGCCAGCTGAGAGAGGGGTCATCATCAGACCGGGTGCTATCTCTAGAGGAGGCTTTCCGGAGTCTTGCTGCCAGCTGTCAGAGGGGTCATCATCAGACAGGGTGCTATCTCTAGAGGAACCATCGCTGCGCACGCGAGTCATTGACCGTGCCCGAGTACCGATTATCATGGCCGCTCTACTTGATTTCGGAGACATCCTGTGATGTGTGAGTTATAGTCGAAACTCCTAGCACTCCCCATCACTCCCCTTAATGACCCCCATAGTAGTCCCCTATATATTCCCTTATATAACCCCCTCCAAGGAGTTGAGACCATACCTCTCATGTGTGGATAAGCCTAAGCGGCAGTTCCAGATGTCTCAGACTGGTACGGGGAGGTTTCAGCCGCTGACGGCGTGGTGTCCCTTGACCTATCGGTAAATCGGCCATTGCCCGTTGCGTGGCAGCAATGCCATGGGTGCCATAGCACATGGACGGCGAAGTTCTATCCCTGCTCGTTACGATTATTGCTGATAATTTTTCTGCTATTATTCTGATCACGATTATTGCTATACTTACTCTTGTTATTGTTGCTATTGTTGTTACTATTATTAGTATTACAAAAATGTTCTTGTTGCTACTATTCTTATTTCTCGTATTGTTACTCGTGCTCCCATGGTTATTGCTACTATTACAATGTTTAATTTATTATTCTTGTTGTGATGCTTATTATTACTGTTTCTATGCGCTTGCTTGAAGGATGGGACAGGGTACCTCTAAAGACACAGCCAAAGCAGAGTAGGGTCATCTCTGAAAGCTCCAAATAAGCGATAGTCTACACTCTTTAAAGGGGCGCTACGGGTTTAGGGTATAGTCTACACTCCTTAAAGGGGCATTACATGGGATATATTATAGGGCTTAGTAAGGGTGATATTATAGAGGGTATTAAGCGGGATATTATAGCGGTTATTAAGGGCGATACTAGGAGGTTAGACTCCAGCCCAAATAAAACCTTAGCCACATCTGAATGCCCAGCAACACAAGGATGAGCATGTCCGCTGGTTTCAGAACTTGGACATATTCCAGGAGGAGCATGAGCTAGCTCCTTGGCAGCTGGTTGATGCATACTCTGAAGTAATGCCACAGGAACATGCCAGAAGCATAGGGGGTTTCTGTCGTCGCTAAAGGTCCGCACGGGGAAGGGTGCCGCAATATAGTAGCATAGTAGCATGATCCGCACAGACCCGGAGCTGTCCAGACATAATCAGACATAGCTTTTGTGGAGTTTTGTTGGGGCTGCAAAAGGCGCGGCGAGAGGGTGGTTTGTGGGAAAGGCATATATTGAACCAACCCTATGTTGAAGTGCCACTGTCACAACATGTCGTGCAACCCCCTTGTAAGGTTGTGGATTACCTGAGATGTGTGAAGTATTGGCACTCGCAGCGTCAAATGCCTGGCACCAAAGAGGGGGCATATCCAATTTTGGCTTGGATTCTATATGCCGTCCAAAAGCTGCAGGCCTTTCTAGCCAAAGAAAGGATTCAAAGGGCAACCGGCTTGAGTCACGTCCATCGGCTCCTAGCAGCACTTGCATATTTCTTCCAACCACTGGCTTGCTGTGAAGCAGCTCTTGGTGTTTCTACTTCAGAGGGGACGCCGCGCTCGCGGCTTTGGCCGTTTCCTTGCATCTTGGACCCAGTGATCATAGGCACCGGAAGGAGGAACTTGATACCTGAAATTCCGGTGGCCACAGAACTGCTGTATGCATGCGAGTTCCAGAGAGCCCGTGCGCTTCTGAATGCTGCGTCAGACAATGGTGAAGCCTTCTTGGAGCTGTTTGAACGCAGTCCGCCTACAATGTTGCCTGTAGTACCAGGCAGAAATGGAGCATTCATATTTAAAAGGCACAAGCTATGGCTCGTGGAACTGCAATCCGTCACGCAGCTTCGGGACTCGTGGACGGCGTCTTTCCTCCATCGCTGCGATTCCCAGACGCAGTTGCAGGGCTGCTTGCTTAGCGTGGACAGCTCTGGCGCCGTGCAGCGTTTCCCCGAACTGCGACAACGAATCACGTTTACACCTTCTGACTTTGTGGTCTGCACCAGGCTGGGCAGGGCAGGAACCGCACTGCACTTGGAGCAATGCGACCTACGACGATGGCAGGATCTGCAGCGGTTGCTCCCACTTATCCCAGCATGCTGAAGCACTCATTATGTGTAATTCCGGGCACAGCATGTGTAGGCTTTGCCTGCAATCTGCAAGGGCCGGATGGGGCAAACGTGGCACCCCAGGCAGCACACACCTGCACGCTGAAAACATGTATTGTAGGGGCCTAAGGCTCTGCAAGATTCGTGCTTAGCTTTCTCAAGTTAAGCAAGTTTGTATTGATGCCTTTCTTGGCCTTGGTTTCTTGTGGCCAAGCACGAACCAACCGGGTGAGATTTTCTCTTTGCAACGACCAGAGACCTAACTCGGCGCTCTGAAGCTTTGCTCGTCACTCTTTTTTTGCCTATCGCTGTAAAGTCCCCCTTAAGTAGATACAATGTGGGGTATGTGGGAACCTTATTATAACATACCCAAAGCCATATTCTATCTACTTATGGGGAACTATAGTTGTACAGGATCAGCCTATTGAGTTCCGGGTTTGAGCGATGAACACGGAAAGTGTCGCTCGCCCTGCTGTTCGAGCAGTTTGCTGGACCACATGCAGCTGATGAGGACGGGTTGCGGGCCAACAAAGCGGGCATGCTCTGCTACAATAGCAAAGGTCATAGTCCCCTCCTCTGATATTAAGATATATAAAACACCCCCACCCCCCTACTAGTAAATACGCCCAATATATTAAAAACATGCCACATTATGGGAGTATTTAATGTTAGTGGGGGTGGGGGGGGTTTAATGAGGGGGAAGGGATTATAGCCCAAGCATTGGCTCCTACTCCTAATTGATTCCGGCATGTTCTGCTAGCATCGCGAGCAACTCGTAGACTGAGCCACGAGAGGCTCAAGGGGATCGCGGCTTGGCAGCAGCTGGGGTCCTGAAACCTAAACAATCAATTTCGGATGTTGTTGTTCTACATTTGTCATCGCATATACATGGTAGTTTTAGAACATAGGGGGGCCCTAACATAGACACCAAAATATTATGGGTACCCATAATTTTGAGAAACCCCCATATACATGTGCATGCAAGCGCCAGCAAAGCCCCCCTTTGTGGTCTCTTTGTTTACTGGGGGTGGGTAGGGAATAAAGGGAATGTACAATATAAAGGCCTTATATTGTAGGGCTAATATTCCAAAAATAATCCCTACTAACCACCCTGAACTCTAAACCCTAAACCCTAAACCCTAAACCCAGTAAGTTTAGGGCCCAGAGCCGCAAGCTGCCTCCCTGGCGACTGTAGCTGCGCCTGGCAAGTGCAGACTTGAACAAGCCTGCGCTGCTTCATGAGCCTGGGTCATGTGTCAATGTTATATTATTCTTATTATCATAATTAGTATTGCTATCTTATTACTGTGCCATCCCATGTTGCATGCAATGTTTTAAGTGCAGCCAGCTGGAAAGAGTCTGCTAGGTCAGGGGCCATCAACTCAGGGACAGCTGCAGGAGAACATACGTCACGTCACGCTCTTACAATCAATACCATTATTCGTATGTATTAGGGTTTGGGTTTGGGGTTTAGGGTTTAGGGATTGCTACATCATTATTTCTATATGAATATAGACATACAGCTAATATTTCATTATCAAGAATATACAAATTATTACTGACGCTCCCTGCCTCCCATGTCTGACGCGACAGCTTGCCGCATCCATGGCAAGTGTTCGCCCCCAACCTGGTACCTTGCAGCAAAGCACCGCCGAGCAGGCCAACTCTGCCTTGCCCGGCCTGCTTCCAACTACTATTTTTTTATACGAATATTGCATATTATTACTAGCGTTAGTATTCTTGGTATTGTTTGGATTATTACATATTTTTACTGTTAGGATTACCGTCATTAGAAATTATTATCGGTAACTATATTTCTATTATTATTGTTATTATTATGGCTTCTATGTTATTATTTTCGCTCACTGCTATTCTTCTATAATTACCACTATTACGTTTGATGCTTCCCTGAAGCCGCCTCCTTTGTTTGCCCTGACAGGTCCTGTAGGCCAGGCCAGCAGCGTAGCTTACTCGTTGCTCACGCTACGGCTTGAGCATCAAGCTGAGTACGTTTGTCACCTGGAGCGCCTCGATGCTGGGTTGCTGTTACAGAATTTGATCTAAGTTGCTACATTGGGAAGAGTAGCTTCCATTTTCGTTTCCATTATCCCTATATAATTCCAATATATACCCACAATCCCTGTATAACCCCTATACAACCCCTATAGTCCCTATAGCTTCCATTTTCTTTTCCATTATCCCTCTGCAACCCCATATTCCCATTGTGGTAAATTAAGTTCCGTAACAGCAACCCAGGATGAGGGCATCTTGAAGGCTCTGCAGGACTACCTCACAGAGGCAGAGGATCCACAGAAACCGAGCCAAGGACAGATCAGGCAAAAGCCCTTAAAGGGCATCTCGCTGCCTGGTGTCCGGCGCACCTGGGGAAAATACGAAGCTCGTGTGATGTTCTCCGATCTTCGCGTCCAGTCTTCGAAGACCTCTTCGCAGCTCCAGGCGCTTCGATGGAGAAACGCTCTGTTCTCTTTGAGGCGAAGGGCTGGGACACGAGGGCCTACTACCGAAACGCAGGCAGTTACAATCGAAGAGTACTGTGACGATGCTTGGCTGTCCCGCTTTGCATTAGGGCACTAGGGAATTTTACGCAATGTTATGGAGTATTGTTGAGATGCAAATGTGGCTCATGACTCATGCTAGCGGCACATGCAAGGAACTTGGGGAGAGCCCATACCTGATGTCCCAATTCACTTGCTACCGGCAGCTGGGCGGAGAGCGTTTCAGCCACTTACCTGCAGCAACGCGGTTTAGGGTTTAGGGATAATTTTGTTCGCAGACCGGTCACAGCCCAAACTCAGGCACGCCCACCACGAGCAACCTCCGGACACTTGGCAGCAAGCTGACAGCTTCTGTAGCTGCGCATTTGTAGGATGATCTTGTGTGCTCCGCATTGGCAGGTAGCAAACTGTAGAGCTCCATATACAGAAGGGATGATTCCGAGGCTGGCGCTCAGCTTGTGTAAAGAGCTCCTTGCCATTATCAACGAGATGACGACAGTTCAAACGAAGAAGGCCAGACAATAAGGATCCCTGGAAGCCCCAAGCTCACGCTGCAGCCAGTGGCAAGGCCATGATCCGCAGCTGGCGTGTTGAGGCAGCGCAGAGAACGCTTGCAGAGAGCCTTGCTTGCCCTTCTTTGGGGAGGTCCCCATTTTAGTTGTAGTCTGATCCTGGCCGAGGAAGCAGGCGTGGCCGATCCGCCAAAAGCGATTGCTCGCTGCGGTTGCATCAGAGCGCACCAGGCGCAGATACAAGGCTTCTTGGCATGCAGCAGCAGCCATTCCCAAAGTCATGCGGATTCCAGCCTCCTTTGCGTCAAAAGGTTGGGGGACAGCTTCAGCGAATGCTCGGTGTGGATGGGGATGATGATTTTGCTGCCTGCAGACTCAAGGACATTGGGATGATGATTCCAGCAGTAGTTGCATGCCGCTCGTGTGAGCACGTGACAGTGCGTCACCATCATAGGAGTCTTCGCCTAAATCCTGGGAGCAGCTGCGGTCGATCTTTCGACGTCTTGTCGGACCGCGGATGGCGGAGGCCACTTGTGCATTTCATAGCGTTCAACGACATGGGTTGCATTCAAGTGCATTCAGCAAAGTTTGGCATAGTAAACTCGGCTAAATGGCTGGCATGATCTGGTTGGACAGGCCCTCCTGTCGGGTCGTGCACGTGGACAGCTGTTCTCGGACCGCATGCCGCGAGATGTGGCGCGGCGTCCGCTGGAATTCCTGAGCTTGCGTGAAGCATCTTTTCAGCATTCCAGAGTTGAGCTGCAGACTAGGCAGGGCAACATGTTGGCAGATTCTTTCAGAATCTGTACTGAGGCTGTCCATGTCTCTGCAGTCAGCAGAGCCAGTTTCGACGTGTCGTACGACGCGATCGGGCCAGACATGCATGCTGCGTTTGATGCCCCGCATGCACTGACACGTTTTCTGCAAATCGCGCAGGCCACGCCTGAGATCCTTCGTGTACACTCCAAACTTCGTGGAGCGTCCCAAAGAGTCCCGCGCAGGACACTCCTTTCAGTCCCTGCCCGCTGGAAGCAAATCTCCAATTTGCTTAAGGACGCATGCTCGCCTCATCGCCAGAGAAGCAGGTGCCAGATCAATTGGAGGAAGAGCGTGTCACTGGTTCGTAAAGCTGAGGTCTCGCTCCTGCTTGGCATGCTCAGCGCTGCTCACCTTGCATCTCGCTTCGTTGAGATAGACCTCCGCAAGGCAGGCCTTCATCCAAAAAGAGTCAAATGCAGGGAACATGAGCAGCATGGGTTTCATAATTTTGCTTTTCCTGGGGTGCGAAGATCCGAAGCTCTATCCTTGAACATCAAGGCTGCAGGAGTCACATCCGCACGTCAGCATCCTTAAAAAACACATATCGCAACATGTCAAACAAACTGAACTTGCACTGCACGTATCCCTCCCCCCACCCCGCAGAGTACAGTGACATGTCGGCAAAGAAGTGTGTTGTCATTACCTTGTGCTATTGAGAAAATCCTGCGCACAGGCTCCCCTTGACTCCCAGACCATGGGAGCTTTCACTAATCTGCTGCCCGCGCTGGTCTCTCTGTCGGTGCTGAAGCTCAAGAGCTTGGGGAAGGCTGGCAACAGTCTGAGGCTTCCCAGAGTAGCGATGTCACAGAGCTAGCAGCTGTCTTGTCATCAGGAGGAATTATTTTTAAATTGTATTAAAGTATAACCCTAAGGAAATATTGAAAATATTATCTTTAGTATAGGTCTAAGGAGACTACAGGCACAGCTAGTCTTGAGCGTAGCCACACCTCCGGAAAGCAGTGTTTGATTGATAGTATCGAACGGGGAGTCTGGGGTGCCAGCTGGCAGAGGGGGACTGAGCTTCTAGATATGCCAGGGTACCCAATATTACCCCAATAATGGAGAATCAAATGGAAAAGAAAATGGAAAATGAAATGGAAACTGGGGTTCTATAGGGCTTATGGGTGTGTTGCGGGACGTTTGCTAAAGGGGAAGCCACGATGCAATGTGAATGCAAGTGTGGGACAAGATGTGCTTTGTGCGGTGCCATCTCTGTGTCGCGCGAAATTGAGATGGATGAGGGAGACTTCTGGTAGTTATGCGGAGAGCATGAAATTACCATCATCAACATTATCGTCTCCAGTATTGTTGTCCTTACCGCCATCATGAACTCCATCATGTCATTGTTGTCGTTGTGCCCTTCACATCTTTATCGTCATCAGTAGTGTCGTGTGTCATTGTCATCTTCCTAATTAATGTGATTGTCGTTGGAGTCTTCTGCATCGCCCAAAGCTTTGCCAAAAAGACATGCCAAGCTCAGCCTCAGCAGTCACATGTCACTTCTGGCGTCTTTTCTTACAGCCATCAACGCCATCAGTATCAGCAGCCTCGACCTCAGCATCGGCGTCAACCTTACCTGCATCATTGCTATGGCTGCAGTTTGTCATTGTCTTCATTCACCTCATCCGTTTCCTTGCAACCAACCATTGCTTCGATCACTGCCAATCATGTTGATGACCATCTTGCACATTTGTTCATCGTCCCGTCTGCTATTCTATTCCCGGGTTCACCTGTTTTGCATCAAGCTCTTCCTAGTCATTTGCGGTCTTTTCTTCGTGTTCATAGTTCTGCTGTTCATATCGGCATATCGTCATTTGTCACTAGTCGTCAACTACCCAGCCTGATGCAGGAGTGGCTGAAACTGGAGCCGCCCAAGATGCTCGAAAAAGTTCCTCCAGGTGCCACCTTGGAGTGCTATGACGCGAATGGGTTAGTGGTCTGGGAAGGATACCGGGCTTCGAGCATGTGAGCCAATGTCTTCGTAGCATGGCGCTGCCTCCTCTGATGTGGATGCAGCATGACGTTGTACAGGGACACGCCCGGGTTATCGAAGCGGAACGCTGAGCTGTCAAAAAGTCAAGATGACGTGAGAAAGCAGTCCAGCAGTTGTCCTGCCTCGATGACCCGCATCCCAAAGCCAACGCAGCTTTGGCGCGCGTTTGTTGCCTTCTCGAATGCTGTTATAAGGTCACTAGCACGGCCAAAATCATGGTAGAACTCGCGCTTGGCAAGAAAAGTGGAATGCATTGAGCTTAAGTCGCCAGTCAATGTCGCGTAGATACTTGTAGCAGAGCTTCGGTCGGGCAGTTGGGCACGGAGCAGTCGTTGCACCAGGGCACGCAGACCCTGTTCCCGTGTATGGCCTGCCTGTGTTAGCAGTCCACCTGTCCGCAACTTTTCCGCAGCATTTGCTGAAGGAAGGCACCAAAGCATCCCAGCCCATGGTTAGTGCACGTTTTACCCTCCGTGCCTGTTAGCGAATCAGATGTCGCTGCCTGCTAGAGCACTCTTGATTATCGCAGGCTGCAGCCAGGTTCTCAATGCTGCGGAGCAGCAAGAGAAGCACGAGCGGCCCCACATTCTTTTCCTCATGGTAGATGAGATGGATGGGCGCCTACTAGACGATGAAACGCCTCAGTTCAAGCCGCCCCTGTCAAATCTGCGAGCGCTGATGAAGAGAGGTACTTATTTTCCAAATGCCTATAGCAACTCTCCCTTGTGTGTTCCTGCAAGAACATCAATGGTCACCGGAAGGTTTAACTCAGACATAAAGATTTGGGACAACTTTGTGGGTATCGCGAGCGTCAATGGCGATGACGGCCAGATAGACCAGCACTGCCTGGACGCCTACTCCCGCAGGGAATGCGATCAATTTGCAGCTGAGCAGAAGATCAACGGGACATTCTTCGATGTTCTTCACGACCATGGCTACAACCTCACCCTTTGGGGGAAGGTCCATGCTGGAGGTGGGGTCGAACGCTTCAGCCGACACATTTTCAATGATCCGTTCACGGGAACAGGTCTTGTCCGTGAGTCCGCTAAGGCTTGGACTCGCTCTACGGGGGTTTCATCCAAGAAACAGGACCCTACTGACTGGCTGCAACGGCCCATCAATGTGCCCAAGCCGGCAGAGAATTTTTTCGATTACCCCACCGCAGACGAGTGCACGCGCTTGTTAGAGCAAGGGCTCTTCAAATCATCGACGCCGCAATTTCTCTACTGCTCCTTTGCAGTGCCTCATCCCCCCTACCAGACGAACAACACGTATTGGAATTTGGTTGGACCTCTTGGCAAACATGCTATTCCCGTGCAGGTTCCGCGGGATCAGCTACATCCAGCTGATGAATACTACGTGAAGTCCAAGCAGTTCTGGAATTTGGATAGCTGCCGCCCAGAGCACATTGAACACTTCCGGCGAGTCTACTTCGCTATGTGTGTTGAAGCAGATCACTTGGTGGGCAGGATCCTGAAGGCGTTTTGGAACAATGTAGCTGGGTTGTCCTTTGAGATCTTTTTTGCTTTCCTCTATTAATTTGATTAGAACCATAATAGTAAATAATTTTAAAGGGCTCAAAGGACAACCCAGGTAGATCCCGATAGTGCTTTCGTCATATTTGTGTCTGACCATGGTGAGCTCAACTTGGAGCATCGCCAGTGGCAGAAGAGCTCCATGAAGGAAGCATCTGCTCGCATTCCCCTGATTCTAGGTTGAGCTTAAGTTAAGTTACTGTATTGGGTGAACATATGAACTGTAACATGCTAACTTAAACTCTAAGCCCTCAACCCTAAATACCCACCACAACCCTGTTGTTTCTCTGAGTTGGCATCCTCTGGACTTGCTTTATTACCTCGCCCGAATTGTGCCTTGCGCTGCTACGGCCATGCAAGTGGCAATATACCCATAACATGGTAACTTAAGCTCTAAGCCCTAAACACCAAACTTTCAGAGCTAAACCCTAAGCCCTAAACCCTAAACTCTAATCCCGGAACGAACCGTGTCTGCTTGAGTGCGATGCGCGTGCCGAAACTCTAACCCCTAAACCCTAAACCCTACAATCTAAACCCTACAACCTTAAACCCTACAACCCTAAACCCCACAGCTCAGGATTGTCTCGGGACCGGGGATGCCGAAAGGTCGGCGGATTCAGTCACTTGCATCCCTGAATGACACCAGGAAGCATATGAGCTATGGGTTTATGGTGAAAAGTTGTGTAGGAGAGTATATAGGGTTTAGGCTTTAGGGTCTGAACTCCTTAAAGGGGCGAAGATAGGGGATTATACAGCGGAGCAGAGCATCATGGGGGTTTCAAGGGGCATACTAGGACTCATATAGTGGTACTCGTACGCCTCTTGGGTGCGGGTTTCTGGGGTCCTTTATGCAGGCGAGGGTGCCTTGGTTGTAATATGGGCCACGGGGCTACCAAGGACATCTATCCAACCCTTGTAGACATGGCTGGCGCAGCTTCTCGCGTACCGACACATCAGCTTGCTGGCGAGTCTGTTCTGCCGATGGCACGCTGGGACCAGCGCAAAAAGAACTATGTGGTTTCTGAGTACTACGACACGTTCTCCAGGACCGGTACGTTCCCCGGTTGTTGTTAAGGAAGTTAAAGTAAGTTACCGTAACACGGGTATATATATATATATATGTATATGTATATGTATATGTACATAGTAATTAATTTGGTTCTCCCATCATAGTTGAAGTAAGTTCCTTGACTGCAACCCAGGTTCATGGTCAGGCAGGGCGAGAAGAAGTTAATTGTTCATGCACCTCTGGAGAACGGTGTTCGCTGGCCGGCACAGCTCTTCAACCTTGCTGACGATCCCTGGGAACTGAAGGATATAGCTTCTGAGTTCCCAACAGAGGTGGTAGTTTCCCAAGATTGGGAGACCCCAACTTAGACCCCAAAATATTATAGTCCTTATCAAGGGACCCCCAGAAAGGTACCCTTAATTTTGGGAAACCCCCAGGTGAGCCGTTTGGAGGCGCTTCTTCGAAAGGAGTTTGACGTGGAAGCAGTAGACCGGCAGAAGAAGTTATATGACCACAAGATGTTCATGAAATACGTATATCGCAGGTATTCCGGCCCAGCTGGATGCCAGAAGGCAATGACAGTTGCCTTCCCGGGCTTTGATGAGGAAGATGCGAAAGAAATTGAGAAGTGGCTCGGAAAACCTTGTTGCAAAGTGATGGAAGGCAGGGTGCAGCGCAGAGCAAAGTACCACACTCTGGCTTGCCCGTCAAAGATGGGTGAAGCGGTTTCCCTCTAGGGGATTCCGTGCAGAAAGTGCAGCTGCCTACCTGAGAACTTAGGGCTTTATCCAATGCAAAAGGCTGCAAACTGCTGGGGTTCAGCTACCAACAGCGAAGAGGATTGCAGCTCTGTAGATGGCCATGCAGTTGTTCTACTTGATGGGGTCAGCACCTGACATCAGTGTTTTCCTTCAACGTGCACCTTGTGATGAACAATGGACTCTTGATGGGGTAAAGCAATGCGCACCAGAGAACCATCACAGATCATCACAGTAGCCGTAGCCACTAGATAATTCGCTGGATAATTGAAAGCAGACAACCAAGCTCAGAAAGCAGGTCATGTTTCCATGATAGCAGCGAGCTGAGCGCAGTCGTTGTTTCTCCATCTGTGTGCAATGGCAGGGCTTCAACGTTACACAGGCTGCTGTTGAATGCTTTGCCCGAGAGGTCACGCTACAACTTCCGAAGGAAGAAAGCTTGGCCTCTTCTCTAGACGTTACTGCGATGTTTGTCACGAGAAGGTGTCTCGACGTGGCGGCTTCTACCATGAGTGCACTGCTGGCTGCGACTTCCGCGTTTGTGGGATCTGTAAGAAGGAGGCCGACAAGAGCAATTACATTGTGGAGCCCTGTACCTTCACTTTTCCTAGTGGGCTTGGTCCCTTTAGCATTCAGAGAACTAGCTTAGAGGGCTCAGATCTTTTCTGCGCCGATGAGCGCCGTGGTGGGACGTGGATTCTGCAAGAAACGTTTTTCCAACATGGGCGAAGTCTCCAGCGATGCTGGAAGGCCTTGCTCGACAACGGCGTCGCCATAGAATTGCCCAGAGGGCGTACTGGTATTGCAGTTGACCTTTCGCCTGTAGCTCCGACCAAGCTGAGCTCCGAAGTGCGTAGGGCGAATCGTATTCCTGATGTGCCCGGCGTCATGATAGCCTGGATGTATGCTCTACAGCTTGAGTGGCATATGATTTTGGGTGATTCAGACCGAGAAGAAGATGGCACGGCAGCAGACTGGTCATTCCTCACTGTTGGTGGCTTCGTTTTTCTTCAGGTGGATGAGAAGTCACAGCTACAAGTGCTGTGCGCGAATTCCGTCTCCTTTCATCCCAGCGGTCCCATGCAATTTTCGGCGCCGCAGCCCTGGTGTGCTGAGTGGACCCGCAAGCTCGCTGAGGCTGGGCGATTCAACAAGGTCACTGTCCAAAAGTGGGCCAGCGCTGGGGCCCGGTATATGTGCTGGATCTGCCCCGAGGAGAAGATGCTGAGACCCGGGGCCCGACATGGTGGCTTCATGTTCCTCTTCCACGAGTTGGATGAGGAGGACACTGGCGGCAGAGATCGATTCTTTGAAATTGTTGGGGCGCCCATAGCAAGCGAAGCCCGAACCCTCGAGCTGCTTTCGCAGATTCCCAAGAGGTCGTCGCAGCCGGAGATACTGCAGTCAGCTCTTCCATTTCGGGCGGCTTAGTGGTTGTTAGTGGGGAGCAGAGACTCCCTATATAACATATCCCCTTATTCAGCCTTATTCCCTACCAAGCCCCGGTAAGTTGACCCTAAACACTTTTTCCCTAAACCCTATGTAGTTTCCATTTCATTTTCCATTCTTGGGAGTTATCTCTCCCCAGAACCTTTAAAAACCCTAAATCCCTATAGAATCCCTATATACCATATTCCCTTATTCCCTACTACCAGCTACGTAGGTGGTAGGTAAACCCTAAACCCTAAACCTTAAACCCTAAACCCTTAACCACTTACTAACAGCCAGTAAGGTGGTTGGTGAGGTGCCAGCATCCTCCCAGCACATGGAAGACTTGCGACAACGCTGCTTCAAGGCCATGGAGGGTTATAGTGGGAGAATGGAAAATAAGATGGAAACTACTATTTAGGGTTTAGGGATTAGGGTTTAGGGTACAGGGTTTAGGGTTTGGGGTTAAGGGTGTAGTCCCCCTTAAGTAGAAAGAATCGCTGGTTCAAGGCAGCCTGCAACGGGCGCTGGTCTCTCCTGGCCCACATCTTGACTGAGTCTGGGTTGCTGTTCAGGAACTATTTTCAAGCTACCAGAATATGGGTAGACATAGTAGATTATAAGGTTTCCTTATGATAGGAACTTGATTTATGTTCCTTAACAGCAAGCCAGGAGTTCCCACAAATGGCGCATGCGCAAGATGGTCAAGGCTGGAGCATCCGAATTCAAAAAATCAAGTCGAGAAGCCTTATGGGCGGGGCTTTCTTGCCTTGTATACTATACCCCCTACATAACCAGGTAGTACCCATATTACCCCCCATAAGCTAGAAGGGTCCCCATTAAGGGTCCCTCCCAAAGCCCCTAGAGGTCAGACCGTGCTCCACAAGATTGCAGCTGGACGGCCCAAAACACGGCGAGCAGCAGAACTCCTGCGTTTCATCCACGCGCATGGTGGAGATCTGGAAGCACAGGACAGTTCTGGACAGCACCTCGGAAGAAATCTTGGGCCATGCCCTTGACAGGCTGCTCACATGTGCTGACAGTGTCCATGTTGCTCAAGATGTGGCTCCAAGGAAAGCGTACAACTTGGGCGACCAGATTTTCCGCGCCCAAGCCTGCGAAATTTGGGGTCTAGTTCCTGACCTCTTTGCTGATCCAGAGGCGTGGTGGAGGAAGCAGCCAGGGCTCCTCCGACATTGAACGCGAGTGCCTTAACATGTCAGTTGCTTCCCTGAGGTATGGTTTGACTATTGGGATGGAAGCAAAGATGGACATCTGTCTCCGGCAGAGCTAGTGCCTGCGCTTGCAGCTGCATACCAAGTTGGAGAGCTTGGTAGACAGTGGATAGAGAGCTATGTGAACACCCACTATCGTGAGATGGCTGCTCTTGACCCTGACGCACGACTGACCAAGTCCGCCTTCCTCAGCGACGATGGCCTGCTGTACAAGCTGCAGTCCAGCGAAGAATTCATCAGCTTGCGCGGGCAAGAAGACAGCCCTGGCAAAAAGATGCCTGCGCTGTTCAGGACCGAGGGACGCAAGAAGCCCACTGCAGCCGACAAAGAAGCTGTGAAGAAGTTCAGCAAAGCCTTGGAGGACTTGCGAACTCAGAACGGGTGGAACAGGCCTGGGCATGCAGCACCCTCTCATGCAAGGTTGCTGCAGGTGTCCGGACCTTTCCCTGGGGGAGACGCCGACCCTGAAGCCCGCATGAAGGCAGCGAGGCAGATGCTAGCTTGGTCCTTCGCAAAAACGACAGCTCGAAGTGGGAAGGAGTGGGTTCAGGGCTTCAAGATACAGTTCACCGGGGATGATGTCGGCATCGACCATGGTGGACTTACGAAACGGTGGGTACAAGAAGTTGGTCATGCACTGTGGGGAAGCGAGGAGTTCTTTGACACCAAAGCTTCTGGCAGCTTCTTCAAGCCGGATAGCATCACGGACATGCGGGTCCATGCCTTTCACGTGAAGGCCCATTCTTTGTACAGATGGCTGGGCCGCTTTCTGGCATATGCCTTGTATCAAGGATGCGTCTTGGACTGTGCCCTGAGTCCTTGGGCCCTTCGCTGGCTCATCCGTGTGTCCGAGACGCACGCTGCCCTGCCCCCGGCCTTGGCGGCAGTGGCGGGGGACTGGCAGCGTGAGGGTTACCTTATCGCAAAGCAGCATGTATAGTTTTCATTCTACATTGATGCCTACACATGTGCCTCAATTATGTCCATCAAGTGTGTAACCCCAGAATGATATCGCACAACGATGTCGAAGATCATGCGCAGAGCGCCCAGGTGAGGATGGCTGCATCGCCACCATCTCTGGAAGCGTCCTTCTCAGCCATGCAGACTCTTGGGCTTGGATTTCTCGATTTTTTTTAGTACTGTAGCTCAGTGCAGTTTAGACTCGCTGGGTTCTCAAAGCCCTAGTCCACATAAACATGTGCTTTTTCTGGGCTGAGGGAACTCAGCAACTGGGATGTTTTTGGTTTAGCTGTCAAGTTGCTTTGGATGGGTTGTCCTGGATCTGCAGCTAGCATCAAAGTTGATCTCAGGCGGAGGATGGCCTGCCACCTCAGATTGCTCTAAGCGTATCAGGCTGCGACTGAGGGTTTGGGCCCAGTAGCGCGAAGTGGCTTGTGATGATGTGGGTCCTGTTGTTCACCCATCTGGTGCATCCCGAGACCTGTATGGGCTACTATTAGACCCTAAGATTCCCGGTTAGTACCTTAATAAGGGTAGATGAATGGCCAGTTACGGTTTCGTAGCCCATCCTGGAAGGTGACTCCATCCAAGCGGACTTTGAGGGCGAAGCCCTATCTGCAAAACTCTCAGGAGGAAGGCTTCGCTGGAGTGATGGTGATGTCTGGGTCCGATGCTTCGATGCCCCGATACCTCGCCATGCTGCTCTGCCCGTCTGGGATGAGACGCCAGCAGGAGACGACCAACTTCTTGAAGACCTTGCGACCATGGACCCAGCTTTTGCCAACAGTCTTTGGAGAGTCAGGCGGGAAGTTGCCAAAATCAGGGTCCCATTTTGCTACCCCTAACTACTTACTGTTGCAATATCCTGCAATTCTTTTCTCTATGACCTAAATGGGACCCTAATTTGGGGAGCTACCCAGGTACGAAATGCCTGATGAGGATTTACAGTGGCTGACTTTCTCTTATGCTGGCAAGGAGCTGGTCCCAGGAGGTGACGACATAGAGGTGACTCCAGAGACTTACTGGTGCTTAGTAGGGAATACGGGACGATGCTATGTAGGTGTTATCTAGGGATAATGGAAGATAAGATGGAAACTACTACATTATAGTAGGGAATATATAGGTGTTATATAGGAAGAATGGAAAGGGAAACTACTACATTATAGTATGGAATATATAGTTATATAGGGATAATGTTTTCTTACTCCCTACTAACTACCAGTAAGGAAAACAAGGCAGACTATGTTCGGCTGTGCTGCAAAGCTGCCTTGCTGTACTCTTCCCAAAAGGGATTGCAGGCGTTTAGTGACGGCTTTTTCGACGTCCTTCCTCCAACTCTGTTCCATGGGGCGCCTGCTGATGTTTTTCAATGGCTGCTACTGGGTGATGCTCAAATCACGGATGCGCAAATTGACAAGCTCGAGCAAGTTCTGGTGCCAGACGGGTTGGTGCCCAAGCACCTGAAAGATTCTGGGTTACTTTGAATTAAGTTACCATACTGGGTATATATAGTGAATAATGGGGTTTCCACAATGTACGTAGTAACTTAAATTAAGTTTCGAACTTGAATTAAGTTACCACACTGGGTATATATAGTGAATAATAGGGTTTCCACAATGTATGTAGTAACTTAACTTAAGTTCCTTAAGTCCCTATATTCCCCCCAGTTTCCATTTCATTGTCCATTATCTTTTCCATTTGATTCTCCATTATAGGGGGATAATATCCCTAAACCCTAAACCCTAAACCCTATAGTAACTTAAGTTTCTGAATAGCAGCTCAGGATTCCAGCGAGCTCCAAACATCTGTGGCTTGGCTCTTTGAGATCATCCGGAAGGGCGACTCCAAGTTCAGGCCAGATGGGTGATAGTATAATATGGGGTTTAGGGTTATAGGGGTTTAGGGGTTTAGGGTTTAGGGTTTAGGGGTTTAGGGTTTAGGGCTATAGGGTTCAGGGTTATAGGGGTTTAGGGTTTAGGGTTTAGGGCTTAGGGCTATAGGGTTCAGGGTTTAGGGCTATAGGGGTTGTATTGGGGCTATACTGGGAGAATGGAAAATAAAATGGAAACTACTTTTTAGGGTGTAGGGTTTAGAGTAGTAGCGTATACAATGGAAACTGCTATAATATTGGGGTTGTATGTTTTATACGGTGATGGAGATGGCAGAAGGGCAAGCTTTTCATTTGGAGTTCCACATGTCTCTGCTGGCAGGATTAGCAGCAGACTGTCAAAATCAGTCTTGTAACCCTTCTTCTTCTTTTCATGTGATTTTGAGGCTCGATGGGATTGCGTTGGGCCTCTCTACTTTATTCCTGATGTCGCTAAGGCCTTTGGGACCCTACTCCTTGTTCTTAGAGCCCGGACAATGGCTTTGCACAAAAATCCATAATCCCACGCGCCATTCAGAATTCAGCCCCTGCAGAGGTCCGACCAAGAAACCCACACTCGCCAATAATCCATGCCGAGGATTTTGAAGCCCGGCGTCATCCAGGCCCCCTGAAACTAGAATGCCTAAGCCTAAAGGCCATCAACAGGTCACCCATACGATGCCATGGAATCCCCATGTTTTCAGTCCTACAGCCACTCAAAGGGACCCCCCGGTCCTACACTGGAAATATGTTCCTACATGACCCCAGTTTCCAGAATATGTTCCATTTGCTTTTCCATTTGATTCTCCATTGCTGGGGTATTCTCCCCTACCCTACACTAAACCCCTGTAGTCCCCCCCAAGTAGATAGAATATGGGGTAGATGGGGATCTTACTATAATATACCCAAAGCCATATTCTATCTACTAAAGGAGGACTATAGACCCAAAACCCTAAAACCCTAAAACCCTAAACCCTTAAACCCTTAAACCCTTAAACCCTAAACCCTATAAACCCTAAACCCTCAGACCCTGAAGCCCACAGGTCGCGGCTCTTCGAGTTTTGGACCGGAAGCGAGCGTCTTCCCCTTGGGGGCATTGAAGCCATCGAGCCGAAGCCCAGGCTACAGGTGGGAGATTCTCAAAATAGGGTTTTAGGGTTTTAAGGGTTTAAGATGGGTTTAGGGTTTGGGATTTATTTAGGGTTTAGGGTTTAGGATTTAGGGTTTAAGGGTTTAAGAGGGTTTGAGGGTTTGGGGTTCAAGGGTTTAGGGTTTACGGGCCTAATGAGGGTTCAGGGGTTTCCTCGGGGTAAGATTTTGTTGTTTTGTTTCATGGATGTACCTCATTATGCTTACTCTTACATCTACGAAGATTCCCTGTCCTCATGGGACCCCCCTGATTCTTTCGTATTCCTCATCTATCCTAAATTCGGTTGCCTAAAAGGGTTTCTCTTGCCAAAAAAAGCAGGATTTTTATAGGGAACATGGGTTGAGGGAGTTATGGGGATAGGAACGGGGAACATGGGTTTCTGAAACTGTTCGAGGGAACATGGAGTTAGGGGGGTTCTGCATGTATGAGCCACTGTCTTGGGAAGTGAAGATCCTTCCAAATTTGTTCGGGAGCCTCTATTTCGACAAGCGCCCAGGTCATGATCTCGCAGGAGAAGCCACTTCTCATGGCAGCTTGCCCATTGGGGATCTTTTGTACAATGGTCAAATCAACTTGAACTAAACAGTGAGCCTGATAGTTTTGTTCAAGGTTTCAGAGAGCCTTGTTATATATCCTCCAGCATTTCAGCCACCAGCTGTGTCATGCGAAGATACTAATGTAAACCCATGATTCATAAACCCCCCTCCTTTTAAGGGCCTAAATATTAGGACCCCCATTATAATCAGGGGGTTTGTTAATCAGGGGTCTGGGTTATGCTGCCTCATACAAGATCCTTACCCGCCTTTTCTTGCCAGCTCTTCTAACGCCATTTGAGCTATGGTCTAAACTCCTTAAAGGGGGGCATATAGGGAATCATATAGTGGACTATTATAGGGGGCGCAAACCCATAAAATGCACAAACCCTCAGTAAAGCGAGTAAAATGAGAACCCCGAAGCAGGGAACCCCAGGAATATCATAGGAAAGTATCATATTTATAGAACATACATACCAGGGTCCTTGTATTCCTATTGTGTTCCTACTATATTCTTAGGCTTCCGTGCTTTGGGGTTACCACCGGTTACCACAGTTCCCCCTGTACTGAGGCCAATTTTCAGTGGGAGATGCAGCTGCCAAGTGGCACGTGGTCATCATACAGCCCAGAGACTGGGTTGCTGTTAAGGAACTTAAATTAAGCTACCATAATGGGTATATAATGTAAATGATAATAGGGATTCGCCAGTATGGTAACTTCAATGTACAGCAACCAAGGAGATCAGCGGAAGCCTCAACAATGCCCTTGAAGGCGGCTTGAGGCACGGGGCTGTGGGCTACAGATGTATATAGGGGTTATATAGGGATTGTATATATATCTAGCGGTTACATACGGGATCATATACATATATGTATATATACACACATATATATACATGAATATTCGGGAGTATACAAGAGTTATCTAGAGTGAAGGGATGTAGCAGGCCCTGAAGCTATCGAGCAGATGCCACTTTCTGTGCGACAGGATGATGGAGGTCCAACTTGGGCGCAATATGTACGTCATAGACATTGGTCTTGCGCTTACAGATGGCCAGGCAGTCAGCAAGCTGCAGTGGAATTGCTATCCTAAACCCTATAAATCCTAGCCCCTAAACCCTGTTAGCTGAGGCGCCAGGCTCCAGGTAAATCGTCGGACCGGCGAGCGACGCCGAATTCGGCGCAGAAAAATTCAGTCACTCTGACAATATTCGGCCTCATCTTCCTGGCATTGTAAGAATAAAGACCAAGAGCTTTGTCAAGCCAAGAGCTTTGTCAAGTTTGTTGCACCATTCAGCAGACGCCACGATGCAATTCATGAGGATGCGTGCCGAGACAACTTCCCAGGCCGTAGTGAAGAGGACTGCCAGCTGTGCGCCTTGTGTGCGGCCGGTGTAGAGTGTAGATTGTGTAGAGCTCAGTTCTGCATGAGGATAGAGTCATGGCCCGCAACCCGTCTCCCTGAAGGGCACCATGGCAAAATTGGAAAACTTGGGTTGTAGGATGTTGTAGGGTTGGGTCTCATTCAGTCAGTGCAGAAAGCGGTGGGTTGTCATGCGCTACAGATGTGGGAGCTTCTCAAGACAAGCCCTATGTACTCCTTTAGGCTCAGGATGCCTACATAATCCAATTCTATCCCTAAATTCCGGAGCATGCCCTGCCCATTTTGAGAAACTCCCTCTTGGGAGCTTCTTGGCAAAGGCATACTTGCGGGAATGAGCTATGGATCCCACTCTGCGACTCCAAGGAAGACTTGGCCGGATCCCCAATGTCAATGGATATTTGCTTGATTGGTAGCTTCCTTTAAAGGTGAACCCCAACATAGACCTCAAAATGCCATCATCCTTCTTATAGGAAGCCCAAAAAGGTATCCCTAGCCCCCATCTCAATTCTGGAAACACGCACGTATGTGAGTCGACGCCGGGTAGGCTTGGATCCTAGCTACACAGCCACACGCCGTCAGCCATTCGGTTCGAAACAGAAGCGGGCCGATAGTGGTTGTTTGATGCATATCATCCCTCCATACCCCAGCATCTTGGCATGCAATTTCGTCCAGATGGCAGCCTTTTTGATTCTTGTGCAAAATTGGGCGAAAAGTCAGGCCTCAGGTTCCGTGTGAATTGATTGGAGCACTTGAGGCCATGCTGGCTGGCTCCCATGGCTTTGGTCGTTGGCTACTGCTTAGCCGTGTGCTGAGAAGTGTTGGGCTGAGAGCTTTGAGACTTGTCCGTGTGATCCTGCGGGTGGTTGAGGTTCCCTGGTTGGGCGGCTCTCTGCTAGCAGCATTTCTGCACATGACTCGCAAAAGCAAAAGCGGCAGCCTCAGCAACTGCCATCGCCTGAACATCTCCCGTGGAACCGGACGGCAGGCGAGTCGCAACGGTGGACTCTCAAGGCACTGCCACACTGCGGGCGCTGATGCGACAGGACATGCCGTGGATGCCGTAACGCAAAATTGCCTGCTCAGACCTTGCATCAGCCAGCCCCCCGTTTTGCAGAATGTCTCATGGCCCTAAGCCCTAAACCCCTAAATCCACATACCCTGGCTCGCCAGTGAAATCAGGACCAGGGCCATGCAGAGAACGAAGAGACCACCCCTGATGCACCGGTCGATGGGCTCTGGGCAAGGTATTCTGGCTGATCATTTGGGTTTAGTTTTAGGGTTTACGGTTTAGGGTTTTGAGGGTTTCCTGAATTTAGGGGTTCAGGGTTTAGGGCAAAGTTGCGGGTCGGGATAGCAGGCAAATACGCATTAGGTTTTCCGCAAATTAGGGGTACTTCTGTGGGGTCCCCTAAAAAGGATTAGAGCTATGTATGGAACCTACCATTATTATTAGGTCTGGAACATTGTTGGCAGCTAGCTTGCTTCCCGCCTTTGCTGATTCTCGGCCCAGTTCTGAGACAGCTTTGACGTTTGATGCTCAGGTTTTTCGGCGCTAGTGGCGCCTCATCTGCACATTGCATAGGGCGGTCTGCAGGCACTGTAAAAGTGTTGAACCACCGCTGGCATTCCAACAAGGTTCGTCTGTTGCCAACATGGTTGGAGAGTCGACGGATTCTTCGGGCAATGTCACTGGCACTTCAGAAAATGCCACCGGCACTGGTACTTCGGGCAATGCCACTGGCACCCTGGGCAGTGCTACCAACACTTTGGTGAAAACCTTGGGCCCCAATACACGAGAAACAAATGTAACCTCGCCCAGCAGCGCAAGCAAGCTGGCAAATGTAACTCTCGACGTCCTCGTCAAGTTGAATTCGTCCAATGCCTCAGAGATCACAGTCTCTGATAAGGCATGGCTGTTAGACTCCCTCCTAGCACCTGTCGGCTAGGGTCAGGGTCAAGGAAAATCCTATATCATCCCTATATAATCCCTATATTATCCCTATATTATCCCTATACAATCCCCATATTATCCCTAAATTATCCCTATATATGCAGGCTTGCGAGGACACCTGGGAGCCAGAATGGAGCACCCAAATTCCGGCAGAGAACTGCGAGGAATGGGCCGCTGGGTTGCGATTAGGGTTTAGGGTTTAGGGATGAAGCAGGTGATATTACAGTCGGGTATATATGGGGGGTTATTTAGGAATAATGGAAAAAATGGAAACTATAGGACTTATAGGGATCATATAGGGGTTATATAGGGATTATAGGGTATATTGGTACTATGTAGGGATAATGGAAAAGAAAATGGAAACTACTGTATATTTTTAGTTGGTGCAACTTTCAGATTGTTTAAACAAACGTCTGCTTCATTTAGGCACGCGACAACGGATGGGGAGCTCTCGCTAGCGCTTCCTCCCTGAGAGAGGCATGCAAAGGCAGGATAGGGCTACTATACCTGTCTTGGCTTGTGAATTTTTCCTTCCTGGCGCTTAGCAGAGAATATGGGAGTGTATGGTATGAAGGTTTTTTAAGGATTATATTCCCTTGTTCCCTACCAACCCCCCCGGTAAGTTTAGAGCTCAGGTTTTACTTGGAGGGTCAGGGGGACTTAGTCAGTAGGTCAATAACCTCTATAACCCATATAGTAACCCTCAATATCCCCGTTCTTAACCTACTCACTAAGTCCCCCTGACCCTCCCACCCTAAACCCTAAACCCTAAGCCCTAAACCCTGACCGCGCCTGGCTTCAATTCTGGAAAGTCTCCTGCTTCAGGCGAATGGGCCCAGAAAAACTGCATGGCAACCTGCGGATGCGAGGCTGGTGTGTGTGATGGACGCGGTTTAGGGCTTAGGGTTTAGGGAAAAGAGCTTATGTCTGGGGTTTAGGGAAAAGGGCTTAGGTTTAGGGTTTAGGGTTTAGGGCTTGGAGTGGTAGTTCATTTGGAGTTCAATGTCCGTGAATTTGCTCAGTTCGCTGAGCGATTGCCGTGTGCAGCCATCTCAGTTCCCTGCCTTTCTTGAGCGGAGCTCGGTTAACAGTGCAGGATACCAGGCGGACTCAGAAAGCCTGTTGCAAAAAGGGCTTGGGCATGTTTGATATAGGGGTATAACTGTGCGTGTAGGTATCATGTAGGGTGCAGGGATGTAACCCCCAATAATAGAGAATCAAATGGAAAAGAATATGGAAAATACGATGGAGGCCTCCAGGGATTATAGAGATATCTAAAGATATATACAGGATATTGTAGTCACTGGAGTTTCATAACATAGAAAATCAACTTGACACAGGCATGGCAACTAGGTTTCCCGGAGTTTACAGAGAGTAGGAGTATATGAAGTGGGATGATCGTTTCATTCCTTCATCGCAGGCGGTGACCAGCATGCAGCTAGACAAAGCTATCCACGAAGCAGCAGTTCATCTAGGCTATACGCCTCAGCAGCTGGGCATGTGTTTTATGCAAGCTGGTTTCAGAGGATGCAATCTGCGCAAGTTTCACAAATCTTGAGGCAGGATTCTGAATTGCAAGATCTCCTGGACGGGATGAGCCTTTCTGCCAAAACAGCTTTGATGCATGTATTGCGCCCTGGCTGCAAGCTTAGGAAAACGAACACATCAGATCAAAGCATGAAGAACCAGCACATGTGTTTGCTGCTTTGTCGTTGTCCTGCATATTGCGCTCTTGCTGCTCTCGCAGATAGCACGGTAGCCAACATGTGCAACTGCAAACTGCCGCGAATTGCTGCATTGTTCCAGGGCACATTCCGTGTCCCTGCAGAATGCCACAGCCACTTGGCAGTTAAGTGGCGAGCTGGCTGGCTAGGAGACTACTCGCGCGCAAGTCGGAGCCTGCGCAAAGGAGACTTGTTGCTGCGAGCCTGTGCATCAGGCCACTTCGACTCCACCTGCCACAACCACGTCCACTAGCAAGCCACCTGTACCAATACATGCGATTCTCGATGTGATGTCACAGCTGGGGTTTGATCAGTGGCAACTCGCCAGCACGATGGATTTGTGAAGTCTGTCCTTGGCTTACATTCTGCTACTGAAGCCACGCAGCTCCAGGAAGTGCTGACAGCATTCCAAGGCATTTGGCTCAGCTCAACGAAACACTGCAGCTGATCCATCCAGACCACTATGAAGACATCATTGCTGTCTTGACGCTTGAGATTATACAGCAGTGAGCGCGGCAAGTCTTTGCAGAATCGGTTGCCCCACACATTGCAACGCTGACCTGCCATCAGGAAGCTGATCTTCCGATCATCCTCCACCACACCCGCAGCCTCGCCAGAGGAGATTCTGGAAGCGGCCGC
Source organism: Symbiodinium pilosum (assembly GCA_905231905.1). NCBI lineage: Eukaryota > Dinophyceae > Suessiales > Symbiodiniaceae > Symbiodinium > Symbiodinium pilosum. Next base: position 9,962 of record CAJNIZ010045708.1, on the reverse strand, counting down.
GCAAGTGGGCTTGAAGAAGAAGCCGCTCGAATGATAGAAAGCCTTAAGCCTTTCAGAAATCCACCTGTGCCCCGGGCTTCGAAATTAAGTCCGGTGTCCAAGTTTGCCTGCAGCTGTTCGAAGTCAGTTCTTCCCTGTTTTTTGTTTGGCTGTTGACTGACAGTTCGAGCACCAAGGGACATTCTTGCCATGAATGCCACCCTTGATGACATCAAGCCGGATCTTCACGATGAGGTCTTGAGTACCGTAAAGGACTCTTGACGTGCAGGTGTGCTTTGAACAGGTCTCAATGCTTGTGCTGAGTTAACGCACACACACACACGTATATCTACATATATACATCTGCATGAAATTACATATGTGTATATACATATCTATAGCTATATCTATATATACGCGCCATCTAGGGGTACTGGATAGAAAACGGAAGTGACTGTTTGGGAAAGAGTGTTGAGGGTTTAGAGCTATAAGCACTGAGGAAGTGTCCGACATGGTAGACAGCATTGGAGTGACCCGGCGGCAAGACCATCCATCCCACCATGGACCACCGAAGAGCATGGTTGCAGTTCGAATCGCTGCCATCATATTTGCATCCGCGCTGGGACGTAGGATTGTAGAACCAATTGAGTAGCATTTTATTTGGGGATGCTATGGTATCCAATTTAGAGTGAGATTATATCCTCCTTTTGGGGTATAGTATTTTATATAAGGAATATTATCTTACTAGGTTCAACCACCACAAAACCCTACTCAATTGTCCGCAACTTCCCAAATAAAGATCATCTCAAAATCCCAACTTGTCCAAGGTTGAGAGGTCAGGGCCTTGGCACTTTGCCGTTGATGGGATCTGTGCTGCAGAGCAAGACGACCTGTGCCAAGGACTGGGAAAGCCGTTGTACGACATCTCAGAAACCTGAGCAGGCCAGACCGTGAGCTCTTACCCAAAGTAGAGGAGCCCAATGAGTTCGTGGTCCAAGTGGCTCCCTGGCACAAGGGTGGTTCTGACACCTCCATACTCCTGGGATATTCCACACACTAGGTCGGATTTTGGGTCGACGGGGCTTGTGAAGAAGGGTGTGTGGGATGCGATGCATACAGGAGAGAGAGCCTTGGCAGGCCCAAACACGCTTTCCAACAAAGAGCCTGCAGTTGTTCACAAAGACTGGCAATGTACTGGGGGGAGCTTCCTCCTTGTGTTTGAGTGATAGATTCAGAAGGTGGGACGACAAGTTTACTGTGTGATCTAGACACCCGCGACCTGTTGGCTTGGGCGGAATCATGGGTCGGCAGCAAGCTTTTCAGTTTCAGCCTCGGCCAGCATGTCCTTGCCCGAGTGTGAAGCCAAGGCTACGCTAGAATCTCGCCAAGAGTATCGAGACAGGTCGGCTTTGGGAAACTCAGCCACACATCACATATTCCGTCGACTGCGTCCTTGTGTCTCGAGGCAGGGTGAAGAGGCCCGCGGATTCCATTTCAAGGCTACTGGGCACGTAGTTGGAAACATATATATATATATATATACAAATATATCGCTATATGACCCCTATGCTGCCCTTAAATAAACTAAGTATATATATATATCCCTATATAACCCCCATATTGCCATTTAATACGCAAATTATATATATATATATTTGTACGTCTGTATCCTTACATCTCTATATACTCCGTAGAAGCGGGGGGAGTGCCTCGCTGGCTCAGTCGTGGCGGACCCCGGCTCAATGTGCTCTTTGCTGAGCTAGGAATGAAGGAATGGATCCTCACAGTAGTCTAGGGTTTAGGGTGTAGGGTAGGGAATGAAGGAATGGATCCTTATAGTAGCCCCTATAAACCCATTATAGTAGTTTCCATTTGCTAACCGAAGGCCAGCAATGTGCTCAGGTAAGTCTTCCAGTGGAGGAAGTGGTGTCCTTCATCGAGTCCAGAACGCATGTGCGGATTGAAGATCCCAGGAAACCACATGAGCTATAGTCTAAACTCCTTAAAATCGGGCTATTTAGGGGATTCGATAGGGGACTACTATACGGATACTGGCAGTTTAGATTTTAGCCCACATGGCACGACCATCGTCAGGCAAGGTGGCTTTCTGGCTTGACCTGCTGATGCAGGAGCTTGAGCTTGGTGATCGCCCGCGTGGAGTTCACCTGGCGGCCTTCATGCAAGAATAACAATAACAACCATAATAGAAATCGTAGTATTAATGCCAGTAATCTTCTTAATTGTAATAGTAGTACTGATATTAGCAATATACTGCCCATAATAGAAATAATAGCACTAATAGTACTCGTATTAGTATAATAGACATTGCAGTAATGATAGCATAACATACTAGTAATATAGTAGCCATATGACAGCAATCAAACGGGTAATAATGGTAATATGATTCAGCTCGTCCTATAAGACCTTAGCCGTCCAAGCTAACCACATTCAACCCCCTCCCCAACAAAAAAAACAACGAAAACCGAAATCCTAAATCTAGCGTGCATCCTAAGGCCATCGCACAGCTGCTCCAATGAAGAGAGCGGCTTCACGGACCGACAAGGGGGGGAACTGCATGGGAACAACGCCAGGCATGCCAGAGCAAGTTCTCTGAAGGGTTTAGGGGGTATTATATGGGGTTATGTAGGGTTATATAGGGATAATGGACAAGAAAAGTAGAGTTAAATAGGGATAATGGAAAAGAACATGGAAACTACCATTAAGGCTCCTGAAGCCAGGACTACCGCTTGCTGGATTTCCATTCGGGCGAGGTCACAAACGAAGGATCCGAGTGTGCCCTGGTCTGGAAGTGGCACTCGTTTGGCCAGAAGGGGCACATGAATTCTCTGTTCCTATCAACCTGTGAAGTCTCCAGAAGTAAATTGTCGGAGTATTTCAGCTGGGCCGCGTAAAGACGCTGAAAAGGCGGGGCGCTGGCTGCCAGCAGCGTGGACCGAAAGGGCGAAGTGCGGCTACCAGAGTCAGGGCAAAAGGACTGAACCTGACACCGCTTTGATGCTTTCAATGTGTACGTCTAGGATGCAAGGCGCGTTGTGGTCGCCCGATGTCAAGTCACACCAGCTCCATGAGCTTCGCACCTTTCGTCCAGGACTTGTTCTGGTTAGCTGGCATGCCTTGACCTTAGCTCTTCGAGAACGCCTCCGTTTTTCTGCAAGCAGTTAAACCACTCCGTAGCCTAGAGATTCTGGTCAACCGCCGGCTACAGTTCAGATGGGCACGCATTGGATGCCTTGCTATCAGAGAGTCGCAGAGTGTAATGAAGGTTCGGGACCAAGTACTCCAACAGCACTGGTGGAGCAGAGGTACGTGTGCGAAGCTGGCAGTGCGTTCTGTGGACAAGCTTGGAATCTCGGGTCATCCCCTGAGGTGGCTGTGAAGATTGCCCAGCTTGTGTTTCATGAGTTTCGGGACAACGGCGACGTCATCGAGTATGGTTTCTTGGTTGATCAGTTCGGAAAGTGCTGATGCGGTGCGCGCAGGGTAAACGGCTTCAGGCGTTTGATTTTCTCCTCAGCTGCCTAGGCATGTGTGGACGGGGCTCCTTCACCTGGAAGGACGCGACCGGACGCATGCCACCTTTAAACTTACATCAACTTTGGACCTGCAGGATCAACACTTTTACATCGGATGTCCCAAGAAGATTCCTTTGCAGATTCATCATCCAGATGAGTGCTTAGGGAGCCCTGCCTGCTCTCAGTTCAGAACTTGCTTGAAGCTGCACACGTTGCAAGTTTGACGTCGGTGTTTGCACCATCGAAGCTTTCACGCGAACTTTCTAAGCTGTTCAGGCGAGCTGTGAAGCTTTGTCATGGCAACGTGCTTTCGGAGGATCCAGTCGTGCAGTCTAGATGCCCCTTGGACGCACGGACTGCCCTGCAAAGCCAGTCATTTATGATTGTGCTGGGTTGGCAGTGCAGGCTTCGACACCTGAAAGACGAGATGCCCATTTCAAGCTGAGTGAGAACCCGACCCTAGTGTATACTTACTTAGCGGCCGCACTGCGAAGCTTCAAAAAGCATGCTGTCCTGCATCAGCGCTTTCTGGTAGTACAGGAGTTGCAGCAGGCGCTTGCTGTGCTTTCCCGCCATTTTGCGCCCATCGAGGAGAAGCTCCTCTACACTGCCGTGATGAATTTTGAGGCCGGCAATGTATCCCCGCTGAGTTGCTTCCCAGTATTTGCCAGTATTGAATTTGACTGGACTCCGCGCGACTCGTGATGTTGGCTGCTGCAGCCTCTTCCCAGAGGGGTTGCAGCCTTGAGCTTAGCAGCTAGCAGCACTGCATAGCACTAGCTGGCCCCTTTTCATGCCATGGCAGCGGATGCCAGGGTTTTGGCATGCGTCTTGATGACGCTGGTCCTTCCACTCCGGGCGCATAAGAGATTAAGTTCCATTCAAGTTTTTATGCAGCAGCCTTTCGGTAGCTGGCTTCGCCTGAACACTGCCTGGAACGTTTTATGCGTTGCACTTTCAGTTCTTGCTTGCCGGGGCTGGGGCATTGAGATGTGGCAGAGAGGGCTACGTGGAATGGTGGCCCTGATTGGCAGGGAAGGGTTGCGAGCTGTTTGTGCTCTGCCATACATCCGGAGCGTCGTACGCTCGGAAGTAGCAAAAGAGTTGAAATCGATCGAGAAGTCCATACACGGCGAGGGCGATCCCACAGCGCTGCTGATGCTCCCACGGGAAGGTCTGCCTTGCACAAGAATCCTCGAGAGGATTCAAGAGGCCAACGCAGCAGAATCTGCGGAATACGATGCCCGGCTGCACAGAAAGCTTTCCCGCGCATGTTCGGCACGAAGCACAGAGTTGTCATGTTCTTGGCCTGCCAAGGTGGGTGTCGCCAAGAAGTGGGCTGGCATCTACCATGCCCCGGTTGGGGAGCTTGTTGATCTCCAGAACAAGGTCTGGGGCATCTACAACTGCTCAAACACGCTGTACGAGGGCGTGTTCCCCTCTGTCCGCAAGTATCTTGCTAGTTGTTAGCAGGGAATAAGGGAATATGTCCCTTTTTAATCCCTATATGATCCCCCTTATATAATCCCTATATGATACCCCCTATATAATCCCTATATGAAATATTCCCATATTTCTTGCCAACCCCCAGTAAGGTATGAGGCAGAGCTGGTAAGCTGGGCCATCCACATGCTCAGTGGTCGCAGCCCTGCCTGCGGCCTCCTGACCTCTGGGGGGACAGAATCTGTCATGCTCGCAGCGCTGAGCTACCGTCCACTCCTCAACAGCTGATGTCATATCTTGTTTCACGAGATCTAAGAAGGTGGAGTTTTCGATTGGCATAGCAGCTCGAGTGGCTCAGGTGAGCTTGGCCGAAGCAGGGGAATCACGACTCCACGCATTTTGGCGGCGAACACATGCCACCCTTGCATAGTAAAAGCCTGCCATTACTTTGGCATGGCTTTGACAAAGATCCCAGTGGACGAATCTGCAGGCTTCGCGCTGACAGCCAAGCGTGTACGAAGATATATCACAGGTGATGTTGTTTGCATCTATGCCTCTGCGCCCACCTTTCCCCATGGTGTAGTGGATCACGTGTCAGATCTCGGCAACCTAGCCACCTCGAAGGGTATCGGCTTACATGTAGACAACTGCTTGGGTGGTGTACTGCTGTCCTACATGGAGTGCATGGAGGACATGAAGGAGCCCTTAACCCTAAACCCTAAACCCTAAATTAAGTTACCATAATGGGTATATATAGTAAATAATAGGGTTTCCCCAATATAGTAACTTAATTTAAGTTCCTTAACAGCAACCCAGATGAAGGAGCCCTTCGATTTTCAAGCTTGGGACTTTCGGGTTCCCGGTGTCAGCTCCATTAGTGTGGACATCCACAAGTACGGGAATCTGGGTTGCTGTTAAGGAACTTAAGTTAAGTTACCATAATGGGTATATAGTAGGGATAATGGAAAAGAAAATGGAAACTACTATAATGGGGTTATATAGGGTTCAGGGTTTAGGGTTTAAGTTTCCATAATGGGTATATATAGTGAATAATAGGGTTTCCCCAATTTAGTAACTTAATTTAAGTTCCTTAACAGCAACCCAGGAATGCGTCCAAGGGCGTCAGCGTGATCGCCTTCCGTGACCCAGGGCTCCGGCGCATGACCTATGTTCCTGTTACTGATGGCTGCGAGGGCCTCTATGTCACGCCCACCATGCAAGGTCGGAGGTTTCCAAAAAATACATCAAGATTGTACCTTTTTGTGGGTCCCAATGATACGGCTTGCAATATTTAAGGGTTTGTATTGGGATCCCCCTATTTGGGGAAACTACCAGGTGCCCGTGGAGGGGCTGTCATCGCACAAGCTTGGGCGACCATGCTGTCTTTCGGACATGTAGGCTACGCAAAATTTGCGGCTCATGTCCACCAGACGCATATGCTCTACCAGAAGGTGGTAAGCAAAGTTCCTGGTTTGTTGCTCGGGTGCAGCCAGAGTGCAGAAGTTCGCACAGAAAGTCACTTCAGAATCATAAGTATTCATTAGGTGGACCCCCCACCCTGTAACAGTGACTATAAGGGATAATAAGGATTATATCAGGGTCCTCTTATATTACTCTTATATCACTATTGCAGGGTGGGGGGTCCTCCTAAAGTATTCACCTCATCATGCTAAGACAGGGGGCCCGGCACGAACAAAGATGTCAATACGAGGTTGAGGATCTGCAATTTGAGGTGTGTGGATGATTGTCAGGTCCTTCAGCGCTACAATATCGAGGACTAGCATTACAAAAAAAACTCATTGGACACAAGCCTACAACATAGTTTAAAAAAAAAGGTGGAATAAAGGTAGAAAAAAGGTAATGCCAAAAGGTAAAGGTAACAAAAAAGGCAAACCTAAAAGGTGGAAAAAAGGTGGAAAAAAGGTGGAACACCGGTAGAGTCAAGGTGCAGCAAAAGCCATCAGGTGCTGCAAGGGTAAGTCCGGGTAAGTAGATGTCGATGTGATGATACGTTTCTCTGGGTATACAGCCTGCAATGCTACGTAGCTGGCCACTTTATGGTCACTCTTGCGCTTCTTACATTGGCTGAGCTTCAACGTGGGTGAGTTGAGCAAAATTCGTACGGCGTAAAGCATCCTCTTAACATACTTTGTTGATGTGAAGCAGCTTTCCAAGTTATGCGCGCCATGTGCAATCAACTTTCAAAAACATCTGTAGGTCTATAGGTCTTAGGTCATGGGCGTCCTAGGTCTAGGTCTTTTCGTTCAAAATTTTTTAAGACGCCGTAGAAAGCAGCTGGCCA